>JASCZW010018901.1:0-14642 GCA_034211315.2 Aedes japonicus | reverse complement strand
TTTTCCAAAAGTCGGTGGGGTTAGATGCAAACTTTTGCAAAATCCAGGCGTTTCTTAATGTTCACCTTCCTCAATAATGGTTTTTTTTTGAAGAAGCTCTGTAGTCCTGATTCCCGCAATCGGTTGCTCACAGTTCTGCTGGTTTACTTCCAGATTAAGTTCCTCTCGGATTACTCTGCAAGATTTGTCGGGATCCGATCGAGCCAAACGACGAATACAGCGATCTGTCTGAACGGACGTTTTTGCGCTGCCTTCCGCTTCCTGGCTCCGTTCAACTGTTCCCAGAATTCTGTATTTTTCGTCATTTTTGAAATTGCGCGAATCGAAATATGATATCGGTGATTTCATGATAGCTCACGTTTCGATTTACGTCGGATACGATCAGTTTCCGGATCTCTGCTGTTTTTGCCCCATGTCCTAAAAATAATTTAAAGATTCGTAGTATTCTTCATTAATCTGCGATATTTATGGAGCAAAAAATTTTGTTACCTCTTTTTAATACCAGACGCGTTGATAGCGTAGAAAAGTATCGAACGGATTTATGAATATTTGAACCGAAAGTGAATAAAACGTTACTGTTTACTTTTTGTTTCCAGTAGTGAACGCACAGCGTATTATACAAACGTGCCATCGCAAAAGTATGCGTGCAAATACACTATAGCTGTATTTGTACTATCAACATGATGTTTTTCAACAACATAGGGATGATCCAATTTATTTCATGGACGTTTTTAATAGATATATAATTGTTCGTTGCAAAATGTGTCAGACGTTTACTTTTATAATTCCAACACTGTAACAGCATTCCCAAACACACAAATAAAAAAATAAAAAAAACTTTTACTGCGCAACGGTTGTTGCAATAGTGGGTTTTAGTTTAAAAAAAAAAGATTTTTTCGGTCAATATCGATAATAGGCGTTCTTACTAGCTCAAACATATTTTTTTAGATCTCAACCAATTTTTCTCGATTTAAAAAAAATATATATTTTAATTTTTACTTTTACAAACTGGCATGAAGTTCACAAAGTGACATTTATGCAAAGTGATAGCAAGACAGACGTCTGAATATGCAAGATAATTCAAGGGGCAAGACAGCTTCGTATCGCGAGCAATTTAGAGTTGCTTTTGAGGTAGCTCGAGTAACTTGCGCTACTCAGCAAGTGAGCAATTTCATTTTGCGAGTAATTCAAGATTAAAAGCCAATTGTAAACAATGACATTAAACGTCGATTTCTCTCAAATTTTAAAACACACTCGCAAGATGAAAGCAGCATCTGGTAGAGGAATGTTTGCTTTACTGTCTGGTGTACTATATCTTGCTATTCATTTTTTCAATTGACTTTTAGACCCTAATTGTGAATTACTCGAGATTTGTTTGTTTTCTGCTGTTGCTCAGCAGATATAGAACTAACCGGTAGCTAGAAGATGAGAGCTCCCATGTGTGCACAATTGGACGCAAGAAATTTTCAATCTTTTTAATTTTCTCTATTTTAGTTTAACCTGTATGTTTATTTTAAGTTTTTTTTTATCTGTGTTTGTGTGTTTTTTTTTCTTTCTCAAAAATGTTCAAGTCAAAAGAAGCCAAAAGTTGTATAGTTTTAAGTTTTATGATAATTTCTTATTAAAAAAATGTGTTATGTAAGCCCAACTTCAAACTCCAGCCTACCTTCCCATCCTTTCTGTTGTTAATTCTATTAACCTCGAGACGGCCGCGAGTAATCGGTTCTATCCTCTTAACGTTAGTTTTAAGATAATTTATGCATACAAATATGAAAACTTGGCTCTTTCTTGGTGTAATTCGATTGAGCCCGTACAAATAAATGATTTATAAAAAAAATCTCTATTTAACTCTGATTTTGAAAATAGCAAATATTCGCTCAAATCACATATATCTGATATACTCGATACAATTTGATATCGTTTCTACTAATATAAGAAAGTACGTACAAGCAAACAAGAAGTTGGCAGTTTCGGCTTGACCTTGTATTTGCTTCGAGAGCAAATCGTTGGACGATGGACCGGTCGTCGATGGGGTTTGCTAGGAGGGATTCATAATTCGGATCCGTTTCGCTACCGATGAGAGATTCGTAATTGGAAGACTGTTGCTGTTTTTCGTTGAGATGTTTTGCTGTGTTCCCTTCACCAAGAAAACGTAAATCAAGAACATTATCCGTGAGCAGCTTAAATGTTTTCCCGGACGGATGAAAAGTAAAGACACTCAAGTAATAGACCGGACAACGTGAGTCTGGCACAGTTGATGTATCCAAAACAAATGTCAAATCGTATGGGAAATGCGAGGAAATGTTCGTTTTGGATACAACATGGCGGCACGTTGTCCGGTCTATTACTTGAGTGTCTATAATGAAAAGAACAGGACGACTTTGACAGGAAAACACGCTTTTTTTCCTATCCAACGAAGACGACTTGCTTTTTGTGTTGGTGGATTTGACAATTTTACAATTTTCATGGAAAAAAAAAACTTTTAAAATTACACACTGAACCGAAACATGACACTTTCAAATCAAACGAAGAAATTTCGTTGTAGATAAATTTACTTTCAATTTAATGAAAAATAAACACTTATCAGAAGTAAAGCGCAAAACTTTTATTAAAACAAGATTTATTTTTTGTGTGTAGTGTGTAGATCTTGAACCAAGGTGAATTTAATATCTCAGGTTGTCTATTTCTCGTGTTTTTCTCATTAGGGCGAATCCAACATTGAGAGATTCTCTCCAGGCTCGCTCTCTTTCATTCATTATGCGCGCCATTATAACACTTTCGAAGGTATTCTTTGAGCACAGATCGAAACACAACAGTGCTGCTTAGCATACTCTACGAATAGTAGATGAAAAACGTAAAGGTGATTGAAATATGAATAAAAGAGAGTCCCTTCATTTGCCCTATGTATCGATTTATATTTATACACTGTCGTGAGATTCCGGGATTCGATTTTCTTAACTTTTTGGTCGCCAAGTATAATCTGATTGGGTTCTGCCATTGCCGTTCCGCTTCCGTTGTGACTGCACTCGGGCCACTCGATCAGGAAGACCGCTGCTGTCATGAAAGTGTCGATCGGGACTAGTCACCGCGAAGGCCGCGCCAAAGAGGGAGATAAAGGCCAGCAAGCGAGCCTGCTTTGATGGCCTGTGTCAGAAGGCTACTACGAATCCGTGGGGCGACGCGCATCGAGTAGTAATGACCAAAACCAGAGGGACGGCGACCTCAACCGAGCAAACATCAGATTTTGGGGAATCTTTCCGAACCACGACCTGAGTCCCTGGCCCCCTGCCGCCGTAGATTTGTCCCATGACCAGCGTTCCAGTATCCCAGACCATAACGCTGTCACAGCGATGGGGAGATGGACGGTCCAGCCGGGGGCCGGAGATGACGAACTCATTGCGATAGCAAAATCGCTAGAGGTGAACAATGCGTCAAAGCCGGATGGTATTCCAAACCTATCTTGCTGGATCCCGAAATGTTCAGGATGATTATGCAAAGGTATCTGAACGAGGGCGTTTCGAGGGAATTCAGACCCTAAGATGACAGGGAAGCCATCAGGGGATCCATCGGCCTATAGACCTATTTGTCTTTTGGATACAGCGGGTACGGTGCTCGAGAGGGTAATCCTCAACAGACTGCAAAAATACGCGGAGGGTAGCGCCAGTTGACTGTTGGCCGACTCCTGGATACCAATACAAGATTCTGGGAAGTTATTTCAGAATCGCGTACTGGTGAACAATACTGAGGTAGGCCAGAAACGTGTTCAGATCACTGCCGGCGTCCCACAAGGTTCGATTCTAGGTCCAGTGCTATGGACCACGGTGTACGATGAGGTACTACGGCTTGAGTTTTTGAACGGGGTGACGATGTCGGGTTCGCAAGACGTCATCACCCTAGAGATATGTGGTGAATCCATTGAAGAGGTGGAGCTAACGGCCTCGCACTCCATTGGCATTGTGGAGAGATGGATGAGTTCAAGGAAACTGGCTAGCGCATCATAAGACTGGGGTTACGGTTGTTAACAGACGAAAATCGGAGCAACATGCGACGATTAGTGCAGGTTACTACACAATTGAATCGAAGAGGTCTTTGGGGTATTTGGGGATCATGATCAACGATAAGCTGTCCTTTATCAGCCACGTCGATGACGCCTACAAGAAAGCCTCTATGGCTATAGAGTGAATGCCACGAATAGCTCGCCGGTGCAAGGGAGTAAGCGTAAGCTCCTGGCCAGTGTCATCCTGTCCATACTTAGATACGGCGAGCCGGCATGGGTCGCAGGGACCACCTAACTACTGAAGCCCTAAGTAGTTAGACATAGTGGGTGCTTAACAAGCATAATAGCCCCCTCCCCAAAGGGTGGTTCCTGGGAGGGTCTAGGACTTAAGGCATGGGTGGGGTTTTAGCGGGTCGGGGAGTTAACATCCTCATCCCCACACCCTGAGTTCTTCAGGAGTCTGGTTGCAGATTTTCCATCCCGCCAGCCCTTCCTTTGATATGAAACACCACAGAAGCGATCTTTCTGCTTTGTATGACGTGCACAACAAAAACGAGCAACAACAGACAAAATTTTAACTTACAATGTTGACATTATTTTGACAGCTGAGCTTGCTGAGATGTTGTCTACGTGAAAAAGTGGTCCTTGTCATAGGCCTGCACAAAACTGAGCACTTTTTTGATGCTGTGTCATTCAGAAATGTGCAACCAAAAGGACGCAGCCAAAACATGTTGAAATATTTCATTCAAAGTGATCGTTAAAATAAGGTGTGCTTATACTTTCTGAAACAGTCGCTATCAAGCAGCGTGTAGTGTTTAGGGACGATATTTTTCTTGTTCCAAATTGCTGCAAGAATAGATCAAAATATATAACAGATTTAAAATCATGCAAAAGAGATCCAGTATGAAACAAACTTTACAACACCGGTGCAGCGATGTTTTTGTGTTTGGTCTAAAAAAATAAATCCCATCCACGATGTGGAACAACGTTGAAGATGCCCTTACGTCTTTCAACAGGACGGCGCACCGGTCCACACGGCGAATATCGTCCAAGCGTGGTTCTCGATAAGACTTTCTGGCCTCCCAGCTCCTCGGACCATAATTCCTTGGACTTTTATGTATGGTCGTACATGCTGGCCAAGCAGAGCGAACGTCAAATGAGCGCTATGGACCAATTTAAGAAGCTCATTTCCAAGATCTGGGATGAGATGCCCATGGACCAGGTGCGTGCCGCGTACGATTCTTTTGAGAAACGTCTCAAGGTCGTCATACAGCATAAAGATAGCTTTAATAAAAATTGACTGAGAAAAGAATATCCTGTTTTTCATTTTTTTAACACATTTTTAAAGTGTATTCAAACTTCTTGTACACCATGTACTATTCCCTTCATACAACAGATAATTTGCCTAGCTAGTTCTAAATCGTAAAACGAATCAATCTCCAAAGAGTCCCGCTCGTCGATCACAACCACCTCACAGTTCTTATTCTGGAAATGGCCTTCCATAAGAAGTCCCCTCCGAGCGAGATAGAACATTCCCGTTTCCACCAATTCTCCTTTCCCGTCTTGCCGGCGAGGACGCTTCCCCGGATCAAAGTTCAGCGGAATCGTTCCTCCGTTTTCCTCCTGCTTCCATCGCAGTTTGAAACTCCTAGTGGCACTGAAAACGCAGTCCACCTTTCCGGGCTGGAATCTATCCAAGGCTTCTTCCAAGTAGCGCACTTTCAAAAACGGAGACGTGCACTGCACGAGGGCAACGTTCTCCACCCATGAATGCCGATCCATAAACTCTCGAACCGATTCGATGGAAGTGGTATGATCCAGCGCCACTGCCATCGGTCGACGATGGATCCGAACTTGATTACCCGTAAAGTCCCTTTCAACCGCCCGTGCAATCCGGTCATCCTCAGTGGAAACCCAAACCGAGTGAAACCGGTTCGCTTCCAGCAGAGTTCGTAGCGTTCGAGTCAGCAGGGGAATTCCGTCGATTTCCGCTAGGTTTTTCAGAGGAATACCACGGGATCCACCTCGAGCTAGTACCAAAGCAACGACACCTTCGATTGAGTGATTCCCATGATTCCCCTGCAGGCATCTAGAAGTGGAAACTTGTGTTCGAACCATGTGATTGTCTACAGTTTGAATGTGACTTACATTCCGTTTTCCTCGTTGGCTGAGATTAGCAGCTGCACAAAGCACAGCGTTATCATCCACACTAGCCACATGCTACTGGACTCAATTGAGTTGAAGGCAGACGGTTCGGCAGCGTGCGGAAATGGGTTATTTTGATTAATTTATGTTGTTCAGGTGGATCCGCTGTATGAACTCATTTCTTTGTGTTTATTATGGTCCAGTTTGGCACGATATGCGCATGACAGTTGGCAGGCAGGATTTGGCACTTGGTGCGTATGAACAGAAATGAAAACTAGATTTTAATGAATGTTGAATTACTGGAAAAATAATTACATTAGCAACCCTCGATGGTTAAAAACATTCAGAACAGTTTATTTTCAATCCAATTTAAACCATTTTTTAACCACAATAGCGAAACTTCAAATGTCCACCGTCAGCGTCATCAGCTTGTTGAACTCAACCGGAACTGGATAGTTGAATCCCTTTAGCGCTAAATCTTCAAACCGTTCCACGACCGCATCACGAAAGCCCACCTTTGCCGCCGGTACCTGCGATCCCGGATGGGAGAAAACCGTCGCACTAAGCCGCAATCCGAAGGCTTGGCACACGCGAGCACGCACCCGGAGGATTTCTGTGGAGATACCCAATCCCCGATAGTCAGGATGAACGGATAATCCCCAGGCGGAGAGGAAGTGCTCCACCCCGTACGTGTCGAACAGTTTGCCCTGCTCCGTCATGAAAAGAGTGCCGTGAACAAAGTCCCTCACCGCGCGACTTTCGAACTGTAAATAGATCAACCTTACTATTACTGATAACCGCTATGGCTAGAGTGATATACAGACCTGCGAATCCGTCGCATCATCGCGCGATACAACGGTCAACATGTTCAATCCGACTATTTCGTCGCTTCCCTCGCGGAAACAAACGACGACACACCGCTGATGGGCCACTTTTCGCCACACTTCGGAAATCTCCCGTATGCCCACGACGTCGTTCACCAAATTCAGACTGCGACTTATGGGTTCATCCCGTAGGAAGTAACTGCACATGTGTCGGATGGCATCTTCGATCCTCTCCGGCGGGAGGTCTTGGACGCGATAGCTGATTGGTTGATGATCATTTCCCCTGGGATCGCGAGCTTGGAATGTGTGCCATGTATTTGGGAAGGGGACGTGCTCCGGACGCTTCCAACTGGCCATCTCGAAGATCTGATGGTGAAAGGGTTGCTCAATGCACTGCGTTTGAAGTGGAACTAACGATGATCGGTCATTTTATTGTGATTACATAGCGTTGCATTCTTATCTTCTGAACAAACGCTAGACGGGAAGGCAATTGAGACAGCAGTTAGTGTCAATTATCGTATGCATTGAAAAAAATAGTCTAATTGTGGTTGACGATGATGATATGTATGATATGAACGACATCCCACCGTGGCATGGAAGCTAAGTCCGACAGCAATAGGATTCCCCCTCTGTTTGACTTCGTCAAACATTAATCACCCACCACTGATTGTTCTCATCATGCATTTTATTAATGGCTGAAAACAGGTTCGGTGGATCGAAGTAAAGAATCCCCTTCCAACAACAAGATGGACTAATTGACCATAATGGTCCCTCCCATTCCCCAGTATTAGTATGAAATAAAGTAATTATCGTACACGGAGAAAAAAAAAGTCCCATTTGAAACAACAAACTGGTTTGTTGACATCCAAATTTTTTAGTTGTTTGAAAAATCCGTTTTGTTGTTTTGAACCAACGATTTTAGTTGGTTGTTTCTATCTAAAGATAAAACCACAATAACGTTTGCATTAAAAAAATGTCAGCGCCAACTCTAGATTAGGGCGAATCTGCTTTTGTGAACAAAAAAATAATGGTTTCCGTAGTCATTTTCCCTTGAACAAAAGGTCACAAATACAAATTAAGCACTCTTTAAGGAAGAGGAGCTTTATCTCTACCAGCTGATACATTCAATTTAAAGGAATTGTATTCAACTTCTTATAAATTAGCAGTCATAGTGTTTGTTTACAAAAGCAGATTCGCCTTAATTAAATGTTGGTGCTGAAATTGACTTTTTCGGATGGTGAAAAAAAAAGCTAATACTGATAATTGCTTTTGATAAATTTCCCAAGCAAGGTAATTATTTAAACTTACTTTCTAAAAGCTTCTACGCCCATGCGAGCGGTCTTCCGGCAGTTTACAGGAACATTCGCCAGGGCGGACGAAAACAGGCGTGTAGGCATGT
The DNA here is from genome assembly GCA_034211315.2 of Aedes japonicus. Classification (NCBI taxonomy): domain Eukaryota; kingdom Metazoa; phylum Arthropoda; class Insecta; order Diptera; family Culicidae; genus Aedes; species Aedes japonicus. The sequence goes on along the minus strand of JASCZW010018901.1, from coordinate 6,277 downwards.
TTTTTAGTTCTTTCTTCGTTTTATTTGTCAATTCCTTTTCAGTTTTCGCGAAAAAATTATTGGAGTAGATCTTACGCATCCCGTTGGCCCAGGGGGACGTTGGGCGGGTTCGCCGACTTAGGTACCACATCGATAATTCAGCCGCTCCATCTCCTCCAACGATCGCTTCGAGAAGTGGGCCGACGCCAGATCCGGCCAGAACACCGTTTTTTCGCCGTTCCGGCAGGCATTTCGTACAATAAATTTCCCCGTTCACGGCCAGTCCGGAACGAAAGAAGAGCGACTTTGACATCCCCTTCTCGCTGATTGTCAGCCACAGTAGGACCTTTTTGAAGAACTTGGTGTGTGAAATGAACAAAATACAAAGTGCCTGCCAGTCGTTGCCATCCAGGGTGCGATAGGACATACATGTCAGGCACTTCCGCTTCCTGACATGTATGTTTATGTTCGCCAGGTACTTTTTCACTGTTTGGCCGGTTGAATCGACCTCCCGGCCAAGCGCACGCTGCGATGTAGCCACCTTTCCCTCGGTCTTCCTCTTCAGCATCGTTTGGAGCTTCTTGTCGCTCAGGATCGTCGGCTCCGGAACCGGGCTTTCTTTTGATGCTTTGATTGTTGTCTAATAGTGCTAAGATGTTGTAGAAGCCGGAACGATCGTATCCGGCGTCCATAAAGTGCCGCACGATGTTCGTTTTCAGTGCAGCGGGGTGCCTGTTTTTTCCATCACTTCGACTGAGAGAGCTGTCAAATTTTGTCTGCTGACTTATGGTTTACTATGATTGATGCAGCATGTTTAGTTCCGTCAGTGCGGGTAGGTAAACCCATAAAATTCGGCGAATTTTTACCCATTTTTTAATGCTAACGTTACATCCAAAATTATGGCTGTTCTGAACTAATATTTTTTGTTTTTCTTCACCTTGAAAGGTGTTTATTATTACCAAAACACAAATTGCGTTTACTCAGACAAACAAATTAAAATTTAAACGGCGGTTAAATCAAACTAAAATTTTGTTTGCAGGAAAAAATAAAACTAAAAATCTAGTTTCAAGGTTTTCTGGTGACACTGCCGATGGTGCTCAGCATTGGGAATCCAAATGGGAGACCACCAAGCTCGAATTATATACCGCAGGCATCAGCTGATGTACACATGCAACCCCTGCAACCGTTGAGTGTTCTCCACTGATACACACCACTTTTCACACGCGTAGAGCAGCACAGATTTCACGTTGGAGTGGACGAATCCAGGATGAAAAACCTGAATTAATCCACCGATGGTGCGACTGAACCCTTCTTACACTTTATCAGAATTACGAACTCAAATGTGGCCAATATGGTACTGGATACATATTTTCATCAGAAATTCCAGGAAAGTCCAGGAATATTCGGTGTGTCATATTTTGTGTTTAAAAATGGTACCGTTCGACAATCCTTAACGTACTGTTCATCGATGTGATTAAAATATAACCATTAATAGTCGTTAATGACCTGTTTCTGTTAGTTATATAAAAGGAGAAATTACATAAATATTGGCAATTTCATATAATCGTCAATTTTGATTATCGATATGGATTCAATATGCTTAATAAGTACAGGTTCGTTGAAAATTGGTTATATTAATGGAACTTTGTGTAATTTTCGAATATACTCGTTGCAGTTCAAAACCAGACCACTCGAGCCAATCGATGCTGCCTTAATTCTATACAGTCGCATAGTGTGGCTAGTCCGCTGTATGTGCAGGGTGGCCACACAATCTTAATTTTCCCGCATTTTTGCCTTATTTTCCCGACTGTTAAGATGAGTTAACATAAATTACTCGTAGCTAAATCTCTGAGCTCCCAAACTTTTTCCAGTTTGATTTACCACCAGACACTTTCCATTTTTTTAAAATACGCCTTTTTGGTGCGACAGGATGAGCAAATTTTCAACAAATGTTATCAAATTTGGTAGCTCCTTCTTGGTTCTAGCCAAAATTTGTCCAAACCATTTTCTTTTCTCTGGAAACCGGCAAACAACGTCAGATGGCATTGAGCACAGCTTCCCAAATTCCTCTTTCACCATGTGTTACCACCCTTACAAACGCAATTGCGCCAAACTTCAAACACATTCGCCACCACATGAATAATAAGTTCATTTCTGGCCTCATCTGTTACAGCCGTGTAGCCAGATCTTCTAAGAGCATCTTCAACGGTGGTTCAAATCGTGGTTTGGATTTATTTGTTTAGACCAAACGCAAAAACATCGCTGCATCGCTAGGGTTTGTAAATTTTGTTTTATACCGGATCTATTTTGCATCATTTCAGAACTTATATAAGCTTCTGAGTTTCTAACTGAACGCACTCTTTAAAAATTTAATTTAATGAACTTCGGAATATCTATGAAGATTGGGTGGAAATATCTATAATGAACATGCCAGAAGTTGATTCAACTTCTCGGCAGTTGAATAAAATAATTGGAAGTTTCCAGATAATCATGAAGTTTGCTCGCTGTCTTTCGAGAAGACAAATGGTGAAACTTTAGATAAGTTCATTGAATTGCCGAATAATTATTAACGTTTCTGGATACTTGGATGAACTTCCAAAAAGTTTGCTGATCATCCATGGAAAAACTTTCTGGAAACGACGGGAACTTAGAAAATCAGATTTCGCTTCCCAGAAGTTGTTTTAACTTCCAGCAGGTTCATATTCTGTGATAAAAAGCAGAATATCACTCATATTTAAATAACTAACGAGAAATTGAAAAAAAAATTCTGAAGAAGTTTAAGTTCTTCTTAAAACTGGAATACCCTGAACTTATGGGATGTTTTCGGAACGATTGGAAAAAACGATCATCTGGAAAGATACCTGGAGTTCTGGGAAGCTCCCAAACTTATGGAAAAATCCTTTGAATGTTTCCTAAACTTTTTGAATGCTAAAAAAATCCAGTTTCCTGTTTATCTGGGACGTTTTCTGAAATTCTGGAAAGTTCCCCGATGTTGGGGGAAGTTTTCTGAAATTCTTGGAAGATCGCAGGACTACTGAGAAATTTCCTAAATTGCTGAATCCCCTGAGCATCTGGAAATTTTTTCGAGCTTTGGAAAGTTCTCTGTGTTTCTGGGAAACTCTCTGAATTTCTGGGAAATTCTCTGAATTTCTGGGACGTTCTCTGAACATCTGAGATGTTTGCTGACCTTTTGGAAAGTTTCCTGATCTTTGGGGAGTTTCATAATCTTTGTGAGCATTTCCTGAAGTTTTGAGAAGTTTTGAATTCATGAGAAATCCTGAACTTAAAGGAAGTTACTTGAACTCCTACATGTTCGCTGAACTTCTAAGAAGTTCCATATATGTCTAGCAAGTTTCATGAAATTCTAAGAAGTTCACTAAACGTCTAGGAAGATCCTGCAAACTGTTGAAAAGCTTCATGAATTTCTTGACTGTTCTCTATTGGAAGTTCTCTAATTTTCTGGGAAGTTCCCTGAACATCTTGAGTATTTCTATGAACTTCTGAAAAATACCTAAAATAATCTGATAAGGTTCTAAAGTTCTGGAAGCCCCCTGAATTTCTGGATAGTTACCTGAGCTTCTGTGAAGAACCCTTTACTTTTGGAAACTTCCCTGAATTCGTGGTAAGCTCCTTGAATTTGTGGACAATTCCCTGAATTTCTAGGAAACAATCTGAATTTCAGGAAAGTTGTCTGAACTTCTAGGAAGTACCCTTAATTTCTGGAAAGTTCCCTGATTTTATGGTATGTTCCTTTGACATCAGGGAGAATAGCTAAACCTCGGAAAGTCTAAGTCAAATCTAAAAAGTATACCGAGCTTCTGATAAGTTCCCTGAGTTTCTAAGTGCACTGAATTTACAAGATTTTTTTCGAACTTTTGGGAGATAATTTTTGTGCATCAGTTTCTTAAACTTTTCCGATATTGGGGGCGTAAATACTGCGGCCTAAAGTCTTAAGGATAAATTTGCAAAAATTCCTCAGGGTCACCAGAACTAGATGAGGACATACGCCAACATCCGTTAGGCTGCAGTGCACCTATGTAACACTAAGGCCAACATATCCAGCTGCATCGCAACAGCTGGAAAAAGTCATCAGTTGACTCTAGTTGTCCCATATTGTCTAGGATCATATCCCTTGGCATGTTGAAACGTCGCAGAAAGTGCTTCTTGTCATAGGTTGTCGTGGCGCTATCTTTCACTATCAGCACTCTCTAATATCGTTTAAATGAGATGCATGCATTCACATACTCACTACCACTCAAACCAATCCATGGTAAAAAGTTTGCGAAAATCCTCGTTCTCTAAAAAAAAAAAAACTTCTGATCTTTGGATATTGTAAGATTGACAAGATGATAGGTGTTGGTGGGTTTAACAACACTACACCGGTGCGGGGAACGCAAAGTTGGTCTGTTTTAGCTGGTTCTTTTTAGTTTTGCTGATGCAAATCAACTATAAAGATGTTAAAATAGACCACCGCTGAAGATGCTCTAAGCGGTACGTTTTGAACAGGCTGAACAATGAGATCGGTGGACCGAGTAAATGACAAAAACGCTACTCAAATCATTTGAAAAAGGTGTGAGTATGGTTCCTTTCATATGACAAAAATTCCCGATGACTTTTGAAATTCCCGCCTTTTTCCCGCATATTTCCCGATGATTTTGGATTCCCGCATTTTTCCCGCATTTCCCGATTTTCCCGAGTCTGTGGCCACCCTGTATGTGCTATACAACGTTCCAGATGCGACACAATAGAATGCAAGCGGCATCGATTGGTGTGATTGGTCTTGTTCGGTTTTGCACTGCAACGAGTATATTGTCATCTCACAATTATGTGCTCTCAGGTATTGTTTTGGTCACATCACCATGAAGGATTATCCAATCATAATAAATCAGTTATTTGGAGATATCATAGCTTTGATTTGGCACCAACAAAACTAAAATCGGTACACAAATAGCTCAGTATGTAATCGGAGACTAAACTGTTTGATTACTATTATAATAGGCCTTCAAGTACTGTTTCGTTCATATCTTCGTAACGAAATGTCCGAATGAAAAAAAAATCAATAGCGTTCTATGGGAATGTTTTTTGAATGAATTTTGACCAGTTATTTGGAGATATCATAGCTTCCATTGCCGTCAACAGGGCAGAAATCCGGTTCACAGATAGCTGAGAGCCAATGTGACATTATTTGTAACACACACACACACACATACACACACGCATATATACACACACATACATACACACAGACATGTGCTCAGTTCGTCGAGCTGAGTCGGGAATGGCATGACACTCTCAGCCCACCATTGAATTTTCCGGATAAAAAGTCGAGTTTCAAGCGATCTTAATACCCTTCTATTGATGTAAGAAGGGTAAAAAGAAGAAGACATCGAGTGGTGCTAAATCTGACAGCTACCATGTTTAAGTATAGGACGAACATTCTAAAATGTTTCTAATAAATTCAAATGAAATTTTAATTAAAAGTGGTTTGTTGTTTGATGGAAGAAAAATCCAAAACTACCCAATAAAGACATTTTACTTTTCGAATTTCAAAAACGAGTAATGCACTAAAAAATTGTCTCCTCGAAAAAAGTCCCCATGCTAAATTTGGGCTCAATCGGACTTCGTTAAGTGGACCCCCAAAGCGGTCAAAGTTTGACTTTTTGATCCATGAAAAATTTCCCAAAGGATGGGTATTGGAAATCGATTTTTTATTTTGTTTTTGATGCCAAATTTCTTAGAAATTCATGAATCGTCGAGATCTGGTGTTATCTAGAAAACATTTTTTTTTGATAAAAATAGACTTTCTGGGACCAATTTTGGAGTTGAGAGAGTGAATTGAATTCGACTTAAAGGATTTGAAATAAATTGCTGAGATATTTTTGGCAATAGTAGTGCAACATATCCAATACCATCGTTGGCAACTGCTGGCATATTTTATGATATATTTCATTAACCTATTATCCATTGTAAACAAAAAAAAATCAGTCATATTTTTTTCACAACCTTCACATATAGGGTCACAACTTATTCTTAGACAGTTTTTGTACAACCAAAAGTTTTCGAGCAACAAATTATTAGTTAAAGTGCTATTCAAAATGCTTATGCCCTTTTTAAAACTGATTCTTGAGTCCAAAAATTGTTTGCATCAGTGGAAAAACTTAATTTCGTGGGTAAAACGTGTGTACAAATTTTCAATTAAATCGGAGACACTCTCAAAGTTGGTTGGTATGTCATTTCGGCTGCAGGCTGCTCATTAGGAGGTGGTCCTTTTTGTGAAAAATTTAGCAGCCAGCCAACT
>JASCZW010018900.1:0-14636 GCA_034211315.2 Aedes japonicus | reverse complement strand
CCGCCGAGTGAAAGAAATAAGAAATAATTAAAATAACCCTCCAGAGTTCCAGAGCGCAGATCGACGCCGGCTCGTACTCGGCAGCCAACCACCGATCATGCTGCTCAGTGCGTTTCTCATGCGACGAGAGAAGACGACACCAACTCCGGAAAACAAATCACCCCAAGGACACACACGGGACGTCTGTCTAGGTGCGGCAGTTGGTTCGTCGGGCGACATCGCAGCGATCGAGTCCCGCCCTGCGGAGTCCATTGAACGGTACTGCCACGGCAGCTGCCCGCACCGACGACTTTGGTACCTATCAATGACGTGCATGAGCTGTGTGCGTATATTTAATTATTTCATTTCGTCCGACCGAACTGGCCTCCGGCGATATTTATTCCGTTTTGCTTCTACCCGCCCCATCTCATCGGGCAAACGGAGAGAAGCTTATCGGACAAAACGCGAGGATCACGCACGAATCCATCCACGGATCACTGCGATCTTCTGCGTTGGTAATGCTCTGAGCTACATTGTGCTTCTCCTGCGCAGGTGCGCTGCGTCGGTCGGAGAGTAGCAAAATGTGTAATAAATATATGACATTTCGAATGACAAATTAACGATAGTTAACGGGGGATTCTCAACTATACAGATGCCAGGGCAAGATGTAGTGCTGTAGGTGGATCACGATACCAAACGGTGGCGATGGTGCAAAAATCTCACGCACGGTATCAGGCGGCTTGATTTATTGCCGTTTCCAAACCTTCACACTGAGCACCGACGAAATCAATCAGAGATGTTACAAAAGTCGAAAGTTCACGATCAACCTCAAACGGTTCTGGTGCATTATAAAAAGCAATTGGAAACGATCTTTACTCGTGATTAAATCCTGTGGCCTTCAACGGCATATCGTTCCCTAGCATTATCGCACTTAATATGGTTTGCAACTTTAGCTTAAATATACATTTCAGCATTTTATTTGATAATTGCATAGAAGCTGATTCGCTCCCATTTTTTTTTATCAACCGACTGGCATCTTTGTCGTATCATCGTTGCCATCCACCATTTCAGCAGTTAGTTCAGTTCGATTTCCACGGATCGGCCAACCTTCCATCGTGAAATCCATCGTTCACCGGTCATACGTGGTTTTGTTTTATGAGATCAGTACTAGAAGTAGAGCTCATAGGGATCGCGTGAACCAGCAATTTGGAGCGAAATTAATAGCTACGGTTGTTCGTTTAATGATAATTCGATCTCTAAGAAGCGGTCTCTGTCTCGCTTCAGCTCTTTGTCTCACATATGTTGCTTGATTATTGGGGTGGTGTTTTTCTCCTCTGCATGGCCTTGTGTATTCGGTAAGGAGCATGTATTATTATAATCAGTAGCAGAGCCATCTTACGCTGATGTGTTTTTGTGTTGCTTTAGTGGTTGGAGAGTGGGGAAAGCAGTAAGATTAGGGTGACCAATTATTATCTGAAGTATAGATGGCATACAAAAGGATATTTTCTGGATTTGGTTATGTGGTATAATACCCCAAGCAGGGACAAGACGACGTGCGCTTACTAAGTATCAGGTGAATTCTATAAAATCATCAATGCAACGTCTTGGTTACAGCCATCAGTCTGTCAACCAATCAACGGTAATCCTTGTAGTAATTTGGAAAATGACAGAATTCCAACATTGTTAAATCGATTTCCATAATGATCAGTTCAACATCATTATTCAAATTTTGGAACAAAATTTAAAAAATATTATGTCCCAGGCTTCCTCTTAAATAGGCGCAACACTTCCTCGGCAGGATCGTAAAGAAACGTAAAGGATGTGCCGGAACATGTCATTTTCGAGTGTCCACGTTTTGATGCGGAACTCAGAGAAATCAAGGCTGTCAACGGTGAACACGTCAATCTGGAAAACATCGTAGACATCGTAGTGAATCAAGCGACCGACAAGACCATTCAGGTCGGGTGTTATGGTCTTGGTCGAAGCGCTATGAAGAGACCGGGTGATTTCCACGTGTCAGGTGTGGTCTTGCATGCCGTAAATGAACAGTTTAGTGAAGAGGCAGTCCAAGTCGTGCGCGAAAAGTTGTTGACAGATGTAACCTGTCTATTGATTGCATTAATTTAATTTGAAAATTTTGTAAATTTTGTAATTATGTAATTTTTGGGGATATTTTTTAAAATAAATTCTATTTTGATAAGCGTTAAATTTATAAAATAATATTAACTGAACCAAAACAAAATAAGAATATTTTAATTAAAAAACTTGAATTAAAACCATCAATATATATTATCTCCTCTTTTCCATCCTTGGCATCTCTATTCTCCCATTTACTGTGCCGACCGTTACGCGCTATTCTGTGCGCTCCAGAGATGCCATTTTCACAGACATGTCTGTAAATTTGCAGACTTTTCATTTTTATTACAGACTTTTTTAACGATGCAGACATTTAGCAGACATTTTATTAATGTTGCAGACTTTTACAGACATTTGAAATATTTTTTAAATTTAAAATAAAGTTATTCTCTGAAGTTCGAATTTAAAAACGTACGAGGATCTGGACAGTATAGTAGATACGGTAAGAAGCATTGTAGAAATCACAAGACACAATGGGCCCGGAGATTAGTATCGTATTGGCTCTCCGAGGGTAGCATGGAGTCCCTACTTATGAAGTGTTCAATCCCACGCGTGTTCAAACCCATGCGAATAATTACTGTCAAATCGTTGGTAAAATTGGTCCTTTGCCATTACTCACAACGAAAATCAAGGTTCACAACAATACAAATCATATTTGAGAAATTTAGAGACTTCCTCGAAAAAAAAATTTTCTTATGGTCAGGTAAAAACTTCTCAGACGTATTGGGAGCAAGCAGTTTATGCAAGAAGAACCATCAAAAATTCATTACCGAAGTTCAAGATCATACTTACCAGGATTTCAAGACAGAACTTCCCCAATAATCAGTAGAGGACTTATCAGGACAGCTTCAGGAAGAAGTGTGGGGCAGAGGCGTTCTCTGAAGTTTAGAATTTTTCAGAGGTTCTGGAGTTCTTCCCAGAAATTCAAGATTGAACTTTCCAGAAGTTCAGAAAAAAAAAACATCCCCAAGTTTCAGATGGGAGCTCACCAGGAAGGGTACTACCTATAGTTTCTCAAAAAATCAGAGAAAAAAATCCTCAGGACGATGCGTCATAGAAGTTGGCGAAAGAACTTCTCTCAAAACTTCCCCAAAGTTCTGGAGAAAACTTCCCAAAAGATCAGAAGAGGACTTCTTGGAAGTCCAGAAAGAAGATTCAAGAACAAATTCAAGGGAATTTTCCTAAAAATGTTGGAGACGGCTTTCCTCAAATGCCCTCCGCTCGTTTTCAATCTTGTATCTTTCATTTTCAAAGCCTGCCGTTGCCTTACGGACCTATCAATACACTTTCTCTTCATGTCTTTGTGTTCTAGCAATAAATTACTGTCCGCTCCTAGCGCTTCGCATGGAGATGATAAATTATCTGCTTCTGAAAAAACTTCACCAATCAGAAGATTGGATAGAATAAGCTCAGAAAAAAACTTCCCCAAATTTCAGGAAGAAATTTACCAGAGAGTGCACTCTCTGGGTCAAGAAGGAATTTTTCAAAAACATCAGGAAAGACCACCTCAGAAGTTCACAATAGGACTTCTAAGAAGTTACGAAGAGACCAAAAGTTTAGTTGGAACTACACAGAAGTTGTAGAGAGCTTCCCTAAAGTTCCGATTCGAAAATTGCAGCATTTCAGAATGAGAATTTATCGAAGTTCACAAAAGTTTTGGTAGATACTTTTGATAAAAACAGGAAAAAACTTTCCAGAACTTTCTAGTAGTTTAAGCAGGAACTTCTCAGAAATTCAGGAACAAACTTCCCCGAAGTTCAGGAGAGTTTTCCCCTGAAGTTCAGAAGAGATTATTTCGGCAGCTCAGAAAAGAACTTCTCAGAAGCTCAGGAAAAGAATGCTAACAACTTACGAAGATTTTCCAAGAAATTCTGGAGAGTACTTTCTCAAAGTTTTGCAGAAACTTTCCTCGTAGCTCAGGATGGAACTTGGATGTTTAGAAAGTAACTATGTTCAGGAAAAAAATTACCAAAGGTTTCTGGAAGGTAAGGTTGGGTTCTTAAATGTGAATTTCGAAGAAAATGAGAATTGACTGCCAAGAAGTTCATCAGGAAATTTGCTAGAAGTTCAGGAGGAAACTTCCCAGAATTTTAGTAAAGTGCCTTGCAAAAGATCAGGAGAGAGTTTCCCTGAAAATAATCACTGACTAACTTAAGAAGCAGTCTATATAAAAATCATTAATATGACATATGAATATCGTGACTGATGATGACACCATATTTAAATATGGTACACACTATCTGCCCAACCGTTCACATCATAATATGAGGACACACACTCATCCATGAATTACAATTCCTACCATCTCACCTCGTTTGGTCAGTTAGGAAATTTCCCTGAAGTTTAGCTGAGAAGCATAAAAAATTTAAGAAGTTTGATGTAGAAGGAGATGTTCGCTCATCACCATGAGGCACCAAGAGTGAACATTAATGTTTTTGGCTAGAATGAAAGATGTGAAGAGAAAGTGAAAGTTCCGTCAGAGTGCGGCAGGTAGGAAAATTTAATGGATGTTTTTTGAAAATTGAGCGAAAGGGCATGTATCCAATGGTACTCGAACCATGGACGTCAATCTTTGCCTAACATCCCACTGCGGGGTAGGTTGTAGTAACGGAACAAGTCCGCCACTTCAACAGGCAAAAATTGACGCATGGAAAGACGCTCATGTACCACTGTGGCTTGTATAGTTATTCTAGCGATCTATTGTGTGCACTCTGTTTATTGATGCGCGCATGGGAGAGGAACTCTCTCCTTTTTTGGTTTTTTTTTTTATTCGCACCGACTGGCGATCACTAACGTTTCTTCTCGTCGTCTCCAACGTAGAGACCTCGGAGAGAAAACACCGTGAAGCGATGCGATACTGGTCCCCACCAGTATAATTAATGGTTACCACCATTTTTGGGTTTACATACATTAATTGTTATGTTATTTATTCTCCGTGCGAGGAGTAGGTCTACCGCCGGGGACAAGATCGAGCAAATTACAAAGCAGCATCGGCAAATTATCGTCGGGATGCCAGTGAACTGGAAACTACCCTCCACCCAAAATCATAGAACCAACCTTGTCACCTGCTAGGATAAAATTGGTTGCGGAAAATCTTCCACCACCCTGGAACTCTTTGGCGAAGTAGGGTAGAACAGCCACCAATGACTACTCGAGAAGAGCGCGAGAAGCTAGAGAGCTAAAAGGCTTACGGCCGATTTCGGGAAAAGTTCCTTCGCTGGAAAATCCTCCCTAGGAGCAGGGATGATCCGCCGACAGATGAGCTTTGCATGGTGGCACGAAGCATGCCAATGCTAGTCAACTGACTTGAAGGCAAGTCGCTAGTAATAGGAAGCAAAGGGCTGATCATGAAGTTGTGCGCACAACACCTGACACCTCTCTGGAAGTAAAACTGCAAGATGGTGCTGGAGGGAATTTCAAAAGGGAACCTAGGAGAGTGTTTTTAGTGGATAGGTACACAAGTGAATCGCACCTAGCGCCAAATCCATTACACAGTGGCATGAACAACACATCATAACAGGCCACACTTTAGAATATTTTGAAACGTCAAAATGCATAAAAACCTCACTTCCACCTCACCGCACACATGCAAGCAGGGAGAAGGAGGGCATCTCAAGGGCAGTGGTGACCCGTCCACGGGCTTTTCGAGATCACCCCCCCTCCCCTCCTCTTCTAGTTCACGAGGTTCACTAGAACATGTGCGCCCCCTCACCCATGAGTGTGTCAAACGGCTCATTAGGATGGTGCGGCTAATGGTGCGGCTGCTCCCGTCCCGGTAAAACCTTGGCAAGCCTATGGATACGTTCGAAACTCACAGTGGTACAGTGTGAAATACAGTGGTACTGGCCCTGGCCTGCACTGGGTAATTACCAAGATTTGGGAGGAGTAATGTTTGCCGGAGGATTGGATAGGAGGAATAGTGTGTCCCATCTATAAAAAGGGCGACAAGCTGGATTGCTGCAATTACCGTGCAATCACGCTACTGAACACCGCCTACAAGTCGATCTCCCAAATTATATGCCACTGCCTATCACCAATTGCCAAGTAAACGTACATCAGACTTAAGGCTGAAGCTGGATTGGGCTTGTGATTAATGCGTCGAAAACAAAATACATGAAGGGAAGAGGCTCACAAGAACACAATATTAGCCTCTACCACGAGTTCAGATCGACGGTGATGAAATCGAGGTAGCAGACGAATTCGTGTATTTGGGCTCTTTGAAGACCGCCGATAACGACACCAGAGATACAAAGGCCCAAAATAGCTGACAATCGTGCCTACTTTGGACTTCGAAGGACGCTGAGATCGAATAAAGTTCGCCGAACTACAAAGTTGACATTCTACAAGACATTAATTAGACCGGTAGACGGCCTTTACGGCCACGAAACATGGATATTGCTAGTGGAGGACCAACGCGCCCTTGGGTTCTTTGAACGGGGCAGGTGCTGTGTACGATCTACGGTGGATGGTGCAGATGGAAGACGGAACTTTTAGGAGGAGAATGAACCACGAATAGCATCAGTTGCTGGGAGAACCTCTCAACGTACACATTGCTAAAATCGGTCTGCTACGATGGACTGGGCATGGGAAACACCAGGAGAGGAAGACAAGATGAAAAAGCACAAAAAGGACGAAGAAAAGAGAAGGCAGTGAATGGCGCACTGTCAGCAAACACAAAGATAAAAAGGAGAAAAATTAGCAGAAGCAAGATGACTAGGCCTCGTCGGGAGCGAAGTAAGGGCGGCACTCTAATTGTGGAGGAAAAAAGTGGAACGACGTATGCTGAACTCCTCTGAAAAGTAAAAACTGATCCAAAGTTGATGGAACTAGGGGAGAAGGTGGTGAAAAGCAGACACACCCAGAAAGGTGAGTTGCTTTTTGAGCTGAGGAAGGATCCTGCCATCAAGATCACAGCATTCAAGACACTCGTCAAAAAGTCTCTTGGTGAGCAGGCGATAGTGAGAGCTCTCTCACAGGAGACTTTGATTGAGTGCAAGGATCTGGACGAGATCACAACAGAAGACGAGCTGAGAAGGGCGGTAGAGGGGCACTGTGATCTTGGATATGCACCAATGACAATCCGGTTGAAGAAGGGGTACGGGGCACACAGACGGCGGCGGTAAGTCCGCTGACAGCTGCAGCCCACAATCTGTTGGAGTCGAGTAAAAGTTGGGTGGTCGGTGTGCTCACTAAGAGTCGTCCCTCGAGTTCCAAAGGAATTGGAGAGATGTTTTAAGTGCATGGTCCATACAAAGGTCCTGATAGATCTGATCTGTGCAGGAAATGCGGGGAAAAGGGTCATTTCTCAAGACACTTCACAAAGCAAACGAGATGCATGCTTTGCAAAACGGAGGACGGAAACGACCGAATGACGGGGGGCTAAAGAAGCCCAGTATATAAAAAGGCGACAGTAGGTTGGCAGTATTGGAGATAACCCAAATAAACCTCTATCATTGTGACATAGCACAGCAACTGTTGTGGCAGTCAACAACAGAAACAAAGTGTGACGTCGCAATCATTGCGAAACCGTATCGTGTTCCTCCCGTTAACGGAAATTGGGAGCCAGAGAGAGCGGCGATGGCTGCAATACAAGTGATGGGCAGATTTTCCTTCCAGGAAGTAGTCTTCAGTTCATACGAAGGTTCCGTGATCGCCAGAATAAATGGTCAGTGCATCCAGCAGTTTCACTAGATGCTGGATGCACTGACCGAGAAGCTCATCGAAAGAAGGCTGGTCGTCATCGGAGGAAACTTCAATGCTTGGGCTGTGAAGTAGTGGACAGTAGATGTATCAACGCTAGAGAGTGCAGCTTGCGAGAAGCTCTGGCAAAGTTGGGAGGTACACTGGCGAACGTAGGTACCGCCTGCACTTTTTGCAATGAGGGTCGTGAATCCATCATCGATGTTACCTCCGGAGTCGGTCGCTAATGACAACTATGAACTGGAGTGTGTGAGGATCCGGCGATCCGGTATAGCATCGGCCAGCGAAATCTGATCGCAATACGAAGGATAAATAGTCGCGAGCGGAAGTGGAAGACAAAAGTCTTCGACAAGGAAATCTTTTTTAACGCATTGCAGCTCAACAACGAACCCTCTAATTGCCGACTAGCTGACAAATATGTTAGCAAGGACATGTGACGCAACCATGCCGAGGAAACTGGAGCCGAAGAACAAGCGACGCCCAGCTTACAGCTGGCATGGGCAACTCAACAAGCTCCGCGCTAGTTGTCTCAGAGCCAGAAGAAGCTAAAACCGCAGCAGACAGAGAGGTGCGTAGGCTGGTATTCCGAGCGGCCAGGACTGAATTAAAACAAGAGATAAGATTGATCAAGACGAATTGCTACAACGAGCCGTGCTGAGCAGCTGATGTTAACCGCTGGGGTGAATCGTATCGTATTATCATGGCTAAGATATGTTCATATGATCATATCGTCGATGGACTTTTCTCGCCGCATGATGCAACGACGTGGTCACGTACACCGTATAGCGAGGAAATAACAACAAATGTTGAGGGCATGCAAGTCTCGAACGAGGAGCTTGTGACAATAGCAAAATGGCTTAAGCTAAAGCGGGCTCCCGCACAGAAACAAAAGCGTTCCCAAAAAGGAAAACGAACCGTGAACTAATTAACATTTTGAGAACTAAGTTCACGGTGTATTTTAGCTTGTGCTCGAATTCATGATTGCAGTTCACGGATCTGGGCACGGATGGAATCCCTAACGTGGCTCTGAAAGTGGAAAATCAGGCATTCCCGGAAATATTTTAGGATGTGCTACAGAAATGTCTTGAGGAAGGACATGGCCCGGACAGGTGGAAAATACAGCAATTAGTGTAGATACCAAAACCAGTGAAGCCTCCGGGTGATCCAGCATCGTCAGAGCCAAAATTCCTATTGGATATTCTTGGGTAACTCCTCTAGAGGATCATCCTCAACAGGCTGACGAAATTTACCGGGAGCGAGCACGGGTTATTGAGGATGTAATTCGGTTTTCGGAAAGGGAAGTGTACGGTGGATGCCGATCGATATTGCGCTGTTGTGACGATCGACACTAAGAACGCTCCAGACAGGAGGCTATTCCGAGTCGCTGCACAGAATGAATATCACTAACCTGTTGACTTGAGTTACTATCAGAACGGGGTGCTGATCTACGAGACCTCCGTGAGGCAGAAATCTGTAAACATTACGGCAGGAGTTCCGACCGGCTAAGTTTCAACAGCCACGTAGATTATGCCTGTGGGAAGTTGGCGAAGGCCATCAATGCGGTACCCAGAATCATGCCGAATAGCTACGGACCTAGCAGTAGCGAGCGGCGTCTACTGGCATAGTGTATAATCATCGATACTGAGGTACGGATATCCAGCCTGGGTCGCAGCGCTGGAAATCAAGCGAATCCGGGTGAAGTTGAACAGCACGTTCGAGCTCATACGAGTCGTGAGTGCGTTCTGAACTGTTTCATCGGAGGCAGTAGAGGATTCATCCAGAATATTACCTGAAATCCCAAAAATCATACCCGATCATCATTGATTTGGATGAAACTTGGCACATGAGTTCGGTACGTTGGAAAAAAAAATTCCACTGGTGTTAAGATAATTTGGGTTCAAGAGTAACTTTTGAGATGGGCGTATGTGTTTTTTCCAACATTTTACTTGAAAAATCGTAGTTCAAAAACCATTACATTTGAGAAAAACTTTATATAAGGAATTGTAGGGAACTAAAAAGCCTTTCTTAAAAAATATACACAGAAAAAAAAATTTTTTTCATCAAGGAAAAATCAAAAATAATTACTAAAAATAAAATATCTAAAAAACATATTTTTAATATTTTTTAATTTGTTGTATGGAAATTTGAGGAAAAAGACACGTTTTAAAAAAACTTTAGGATGGACGCTCTTATAATAAAAGTTTTTCAAATAGCGAACTTTGGTGTATATTTCAAATTTTAGTTATTCATTCTTATAAATAAATTTTGATGTTACAATATGGTTTTGGAGATTATTACAAACAATAATGATTATAATGATAAACCACGTAAACGCAACCGTTTTCAAGATATTTCTGATTTTCTTTCAATAAAATTTAAAACCTCAAAAAATACGTCCTTTTCATAAATTACTCGTGATATTAAAGCAACAATAGCTAACGATTGTTTCTCTTGTGTTTTAGCCTTTTTAAACACATGTATGTACCTCTTACTCACTCTTAGCAGCTCGTCGATTGAAAAAGCTTCACTTAAAGTTATAAGACAAAAATAATGAATTATGGTTGGATTATATTTATATATACCATTTATTAGTCTCGGTCATTGATAATATTACATAAACATTATATAAACTATTGATTGCTTTTATATATATTATGAATCCTGCCTTCTTCGTCATTCGAAAACAGTTTTACAAAAACTTCGTTTTCTGAAATTGGAACGAATGAGTGGTACTTTTGTGTACCTGCAATCGTTTCAGTCTGTCGGTAAATTTCATTCCATTCTGCTACCCCTGTTCATACTCTTCATGTGATGCATAACAAAGCGACATTTTTGTTAAACAATCATCCTTTTTTGGTTCGCCCATTCGAATAACTCTAATGCACTTTTATAGGGTGTTCATATTGTACAGCAAGGCTGCATATCTTGCCATTCGTTTTAATGTACCATCAATTGCATCGTGAGGTCCCTTACCGTGGGATGTTGCGAAAAAATGCCATTCAGCATCAATATTGTATTTCTTTTAAACTGCAAAGGCTTGCAAAGTTCTTCCTATTTTTATATTGGGATGCTGCCCGTCAGACATAAACGTAGCTTTCTTTACTTTAATTTTTGTTTGCAAAAGCTTGTAGTAGTTTGAAATAAACACCTGCACCACAATCGTATCATGTTTCAACACTTCTGAGATAACAATGAAACTGATATTTTTAAGTATTCAGATTCCGTGTAATAAATGACAATAAGGGTAGAATAGTAGCTTACTCATTACTCAATAGCTACTTTGAACAGCATCTTGAAAACAAATGAATAATTTTCAGAAAAATCACAAGTTATTATTACTTCGCCGTCTTTAAGACAACTTTTATAATCTCTAGAAACTAGACTGCTGAGATGTGACAAAATCGTGGGATACTAATTGTTTCAACTTTTCCACAAAAAATAAGCAATAAATTCATCAATTGGTTTAACAAGTGTCTCTGAAACTACATCTATCAGTTGAAATCCATTGCTCAAAAGATATTTCAACTAAACCACGTTTTTTCTAATTTGTCTGTTAAACTACTCTCAAAATCTGAAAAGCCTGGACATCGTTCGCATTCACGGAGGTAACATTTTTAGTTCTAGATTGATGAGCTACAATAGTTTTCTTCAAAACGCAGTTTATAATCATTCTCGAATGAATATTTTCTAAGACCATGAGCATCAAGTTAATGTTCTCATGAATGGTGCAAACCTAAATGTTGTGAGAACCTGTGCCAGAGTAATTTGCAATGCTTTGGTCTGTAGATGCTACAAAGCTAAACCGACAGCATTTTGATGCATTTCTTGAAATTTAGTGAAAGCTTCTCTTAATGAACAAACTAAAGGCGCTTTTGAATATGAACCCTCTTACCTTCACCTCCTCGAAAGCGTGGTCGTTCATACCAGGGTTGCTCGTGTAATCTCATCACTGATCGATAAAATTGCGAAAATTTGGTTTTTTATTTCCAGGTTCAGACCATGTCCCAGCTTTCGTTAGGAAGCGGCTAAAACCTTGCTGACTGCTTGCAGAGGAATTTAGCTGTGATACAGTGTACTTGTTTGTTATTCAAATTCTGCCATTACTCTTTGATTTGTCCAAGGTGGGTAAAACCGAAAGTATCCTTACTCGATCGTCCCTCGAAGTTTCTGGATCAGCATACCGGTCCTTTCGCTGCGCGATTATTTCGTCATATTCGGCTGCTTTCTACTTTCAATTGTTCCAGGTCATCCTCCTCGCTTGCAGTCCCCAATATGTGCCGTCAGATGCCGTTGAAACATCTTTGAACTTTGCTGGGCATAATTGCGTTCGGAACTTTTTAGTCGATCTGGCGAAACGTTGATTCAACTACGCCCACTTGTTAAATAGCTCAATATTATGGCGCCTTGAATAATCTGCACACTGCTATCAGATGCGCTAAGCGTTAATGATATTGCCGATGGCGTTTCCTCGAGACCATGCAAGTCTACTTGCCGTGATGTAGATGGTTGTGGATCCATAATGTTAGTAATTGATGGTTTCTGCTAGGCTCCGAAATTGCAGCATAGGATTGTTCCGTTCTATTTAAATGCAAACGACAATTATCACAAAATCATCAAAGAAGTGTCCAAATGTGTTTTGCCCATAAACTTGAGTTTTTGACATTTTGTTCGGTTAATTTACGAAGGTTTTGAGCACCGTTTGGTGAAACGGCGTACAACGCTTCTTCATGTTAAACTCCATTTCGAGTTCACTCAGATGATTATGCTTGATGAATGCAGACTATGTATGAGCATATATATTGGCTGTGGTACCTTTGAAAGTAGGTATAAAACATCTACATGGCAGTCTACAGGCAGCGTACATTAGCTGCTTTTGTGAGAGATATACCTGACATACGTTATAGCTGCTATTTGTCTACCCACCTTAAACAATATGTGTTACTTTCATCGCTACATCCCCGAACTGTTCGGAGTGTAGTTTTCACCACTACACCCGACCTCTAACATCGTTGGAGGCTTGGCAAAGTAGTCAGCGAGTTCGATTAATATGCTTCTTCTATGTGACCCTCACGCATAATTTCGTCATCTGTACCATTTCACACTTGTCGCCCTGCGACATCTATCTCGCTGTTACTTTCGTCGCTTTAGCAAATTCGCTCCCTTCATTCTCTGAGCGGCCCGACCGATACAGCCATAAGAAACAATTATAAATATATTGATTGCAATATTAAAACAATAGTGCTATTTATCTTGTTCTTTTCAAATGAGTCTTCTTATCATCCTGATATCAAAAGAAAAGAGGACATTAGAGTAATATAGAACGTTATAATATAGGAAGATCTTGGAAAATTTAATCATTTCTGGTGGAAATCTCGATTAACTAAGAAAAAGCGAATTTTCTGAGGTTTTTCATTCTATTGAAATAAAATCCGGAAAATCTCGAAAACGGTTGCGTTCAGGTGATTTATCATTATTATCATTATTGTTTTTAATGATCTCAAAAATCATATTGTATAATTGATTTTCATTTATAATAATGAGATAACCAAAAATTTGAAATATGCACCAAAGTTCGCTCTTCGGAAAACTTTTTTATTATAAGAGCGTCCATCCTAGAAGTTTTTCAAAACGTGTCTTTTTCTCTCAGAATTTCCACAAAACAAATTTGAAAAATATTAAAAATATATTTTTTATATTTGATTTTTAGTATTTATTTTCGATTTTTCTTTATGAAAAAAAATTTTTTTCAGTGTACATTTTTTACAAAGCCTTTTTAGTTTCTCTACAACTCCCCATATAAAGTTTTTCTCTAAATGTAATGGTTTTGAACTACGATTTTTCAAGTAAAATGTTGGAAAAAAAACATACACCCATCTCAAAAGTTACTCTTGAATCAAATAATCTTAACACCAGTGGATTTTTTCAACATACCGAAGACGTGTACCAAGTTTCATCAAAATCGAAGATAGTTGAGTTTGGTGACCGACCGATTTGGCGTGGAATCAGTCCAGTATGCGTCATTCCCGCCCGTCGGTCAGTCTAAACTCAACTATCTTTCGATTTGATGAAGAAACTTATTACGCATTTCGTATGTTGAAAAAAAATCCACTGTGTTAGATTATTTGAATTCAAGTAACTTTGAGATAGTGTATTTTTTCCAGCATTTTACTTGAAAAATCATAGTTCAAAACCATTGTTAGAAGAGCATATGAAATTAACAGAAAACTAAAAACTGTAAAAAAAATGTACACTGAAAAAATTTATTTTCGCGAAAATAAATATAAAAATCAAATATAAAAAAATGTACAACTATTTATAAAATTTATTTTATGTTGAAAAAAAAAGACACGTTTTGAAAAACTCTAGGATGAACAATATAATAAAAGTTTTCCGAAAAACAAACTTTTTATGCTAGAGCGTCCATCCTAGGTTTTCAAAGCATTATCTTTTTCTCAAATTTCCACAAAATACAATTACATAAATATTAAAATATTTTTTTTTTTTTATATTTGATTTTTAGTATTTATTTTCGATTTTCTTTATGAAAATAAATTTTTTCAGTGTACATTTTTTGCAAAGCCTTTTTAGTTCACACAACTCCCCCATATAAAGTTTTCTCTAAATGTAATGGTTTTGAACTACGATTTTTCAAGTAAAATGTTGGAAAAAACGTACACCATCAAAAAGTTACTCTTGAATCAAATAATCGTGGATTTTTTTTCAACATACCAAAGCGTGTACCAAGTTTCATCAAAATCGAAGATAAATTAGGTTTGGTAGCCAAACCGATTTGGCGTGGAATGACGCATACTGACTGATTG
>JASCZW010018899.1:0-14653 GCA_034211315.2 Aedes japonicus | reverse complement strand
ACGCGTAAAAATCGTAAAAATAGGCACCGCCGAGAAAAAGAAAATTAACTTTGCCGTGACTTGAAGTTGACGCCATTTTTAAAAATGTGTTTGTTTGGAAAGCCCTGTGTTCCGAAATTGTTTAAGCTGTTGTAGTATAGATAATGGAGAGGGAATTAAGTCAAGACGTTGGATACAGAATTATCCGTGAAATTGGCTGGACGGTTGAATGCTTACTTTTTTGTCAGTCATTACAAATGTTTTAACACTACGGTAAAATTAAACGGTCACCGATTCAGCTGTTAGAGATGCATTATTAGAGACGAATCATTAAGCCAGAGGCCGATATGGTGGTACTTTCTGAGTCAATTTCTACTTGACTATCCAGCCGCTGATATAAGGTTAAAATAAATAGGTCCAGAACTTCTGGTAATCAACTCTGTAACCAAATGAGTCAGTCTATTTTTGCGCAAAGCCTCCAGATAGGTTCAGCCATTTCAGCCAAACTCGTAGGCAACATTGATATTTGAAATGCGTAAAAAGTACACATCTTTAATGTTCTCAAAAGGAATAAAAAGTATGCATATTTTACTTCTAGGAAGGAGTAAAAAGTATGCATTTGACACGTTTTAAAAAGAGTAAAAAGAATGCAAAATTTTGCCGTACATTCAATTAACGCAAAAGGGATTAGAAGTAATATGCTCCTTTTTGGCATAGTTCCAGTTTCCCACGAAAAAGCATACCTTATAGTCATAATAGCGTAAATAGAGATTATCGTGTATGGTGTAAGATTTTTTTCTACACACTATTTCTAAACAACCCAAATTTGAGTACGATGTACTCAAATTTGTCAGAAGTATGGCTACCCAAAAGTGAATAAAAATAGTTCGTAGTGGTAAGATGACAAACAGTCAGTATCGGCTTGAATCCGATCGACGAATCTGAGTCCATCGTACTCAAATTTGGGTTGTTTAGAAATAGCGTGAACGTCGTACTTGGAACACCGTTCCTAGCGAGTCACCTTGGATTTTACTCATTTTGAAAATAATTATTGATAAACAATCTCACTCTTAGAAATTCGAATGAAGCTCAGTCGAGGCTGGACAAAAATCGAATCACACGACGTTTATAGAAGAATCCAAGTTGAAAAAAGAAGAAGACACCGAGTGCTGATAAATCTGACAGCTCCCATGTTAAAGTATAGGACGAACATGTTAAAATGCTTCTAATAAATTCAAATGAAATTCTAATTAAAAGCGGCTTGTTGTATGATGTAAAAAAATCCTAAAAAATCCTAATGGGAACTGTCAGATTTATCACCACTCTGTGTCTTCTTCTTTTATCAACCTGGATTCCTCCATATTCAAAGGCATTCTCTTATAAATTTTGTGGATTTCTTCATTTGCAGTAACCAAGTTCGAACTTTCTCAGAAACAAGGTGCAGGGAAGGTTATCGAAAAAAATCGACTTCGATCATTGGTGTTGTTTTTCATATGGTTATTCGTTTTTCATCTCATCTCTCATTGCCTTTTCTTTAGAATGGAATCTTCGATAGTGAATTCATAGTTTTTAATAATGCATTCAATGTGATTCTGGGGCTGAACTTATTTTTAATGCTCTGATTTTTGCGATGCCATATCAAGCTAAACAATGCATTAGGTCTTAAGGAACATTGAGAGACTCTCTTTATCGACTTTCTCTTTGCGTTCCTACGGCTATGTAAAAACATGTTCAAGTACTTTCAACATACAGTACGGTAGTATAAAGTGTGATTAAAGATCCAATTCGTCGAAAGCATCAGCAAATCGTTTAATTTACAAGCTGATTAACCAAAGAAAGTCGACGAAAAGAATCTCTCAATGTTACTTAGGGACCTAATGCATTGTTCTGCTTGATATGTTGTTTTAACGGATGTAGCGCTTCAATGAAACCGCATAGCATATAGGTTTTGAGGTAATTGGTTACAATATGAAACTCCTCATGAATCTTCCCAGCACGAGTTTCAGTTGCTTCTGGAATCGACATGCTGATGGAAGCTGATTTTCCATTGCCCGTTTTCCTATCGCTGGCTCCTCGAACGATAGCGGATGATGATCAAGCTGTTACGTAATATGATGTATGATGTATGATATGTACTACCACCCATTGTAGCGCGGAAACTACGTCCGACAGCAATAGGCTCTCCTCTCTGTTAGACTTGATCAGCTTTAATAACCACTGATTATCCTAGTCATGCCATTGTATGAAGGGCCAAAAGGGGTTGGATGGATCGATAGGCAACATCACTTATACGTATCCACAGGGATATAAAGAATCTCCTTCCAACAACAAGACTGAACAATTGGTCACAAGAGCAAGCTATCTAACATAAGGATGCCCTCAATGGGCGGGGAGAAGAGCCCGCCCTTTATTCACAAACTGTTAGCAATGGGGAGTTGGCATTTCCACTCTCCCCATCCAGAAGTGCTTCAATCGAGGTGCCCTGATGGTCCCTCCCGTTCCCATGAAATATTTATATAATAGTGTATATATTTATGTAAATGAAAAATAATACAATCATTCATATCTATTATATACGATCTCCATTCGGTTGATCCTGAAATGCAAGAAATGTAGTCAAGTGTTTTAGTGTAGAGTTCCGTGGTTCGCGCTTGAGCGTGTTTTCGTTCGTTTTCACTGATAGCAGCATTTCACCAAAATCTTGATTTGTGGTATCCTGAAAATGTTTGTTAAATTTTACAGAACTAACATTTTATACATTTTAATTTACTGTTGCCATGGTCACTATTTGCAGCTTGATGTTGATTTTATAACATGAATCCGCTTTTATTTTTGCTGGCCTAATAGTTATTGCTCCTGTGTTGGGAAAGCAGGAAGATTTAATTGACAGAGAGTTAAAGACAAATGGACATAAAAACAATAAGCAATGGTTAAATCGTCTATGAAGTAAAATCGATAAAACAATATCATCAAATATAATGATATTGTGAGTTATGGTACAGTAATGCCAAAAATTGAACTGTAACATCAGACACTAGCCGAATGGCAAACAGCGCTGCACGAATCAAACCAGCTCAGATTTGGAAGAAGGTCTATTCGCAAACAGGAAATGAAAAACACATTAGGTAATAAGTACAAAATCCTACCATAGATTCCGTTGCAGCTTCTTTTAATCAAGGTACTAAATACTTCTCAATCATAATGATAATTCGACATAAAGGACAAAATAATTAAAAGTATATATAACCTTTAAGGTGAAATTGTAAAAAAACAAATATTTATGTTAGAATATAAATCACGAAAACACAAGTAATGATAAAAATGATAATAATGATGATAAAGATGATAGAGATGAATGATAATGGCTATGAATAAACAATGTCCTATAAGATAAAATATATAGTGAAGGTATATTGTAATATGAACTGAAAATTACATGTGTGCCGACTGCTGTTTTGTTGCAATTGTAGACAAACTGCGCATCCATTATGAACCAGAAAATTTAGGCAATGTATGACCGCCATGAAAAAAATAAAAGAATTTTAAATTTTTAAATTATTTTATAATACCTGACGACCTGGAAGACCTGAAAGATATGAGAATGGAAAATTATGATATGATTTACCGGTCGCACCTCTCACTTCGCTATTGTCGGATTGACAACATTGCCCAGGCTACGCCAACCAGCGTCTCCATGTTTCAGCTGGCAGTCTTTTGTGATCATATAACTCGTGGAGGCATGAGGTAGGAACTTGTGAGGACCAGAGGTCAGTCGCACCCTCCTTAGAAATTGTCAACTCACCATCTGAAGCCCTGATCAAGCTGTTACGTAGTATAAACTAAATTAGCCCCTTCACTAAGATATGGATTAATCTTGTTTGATTAACGCTACGGAGTTTTTGTCGTCATACCAATCAATCATAATCCAACCGGGGCACGGAATTGACTCCTATCGGACATCAATCTGAAAAAAAATGTCAGAAGCAGATATTTTCCCATCAACATGTAAGGCTCTAGGAGTGGACAGTAATTTATTGCTAGAACGAAGAGAAACAAAGAGAAAGTATTGATAGTTCCGTTAGAGTACGGCAGGCTGTGAATTTGATAGATGCCAGTTGAAAATAAGCGGAGAGGGTATTTTGAACAATCCGACCCGAAAACGGGATCAAAATTTGACTTGATATGGACCCCAATTTGACCCGACATTACACTGAGTCGATATTGACACCTAACTTGCCTGGCATTGATCCGACCCATTGCATGGCCTGTATGTTTGAATATTGTTAGGATACCATATTTCCGTATTGTAAAGTATTAGTCATGCACTCCCAGGAAAGAATAACACGCTACACGGCTGTGCAACTTGCATGTATATGCATACAATCTTATAATCAATATTTATATTCGCGGATGATCGTTTCTTCAGAAAAATATCTTGACTCCCTGGGTGAAGATTATGATTGTGCAGACATCATAAACTCTCAATTAATTAATGTGGAACAGCTTTTTGAACACAAACTTTTGATAACCAATCAACTTAAAATACCAAGAGAGGCGAGAAGAATGCTCTGCCGATGCCGTTGAAGCAATACACCAGAAATAATCTGACAGATCACGAGCATGTGCAAATATGTTACAAAGTTTGATAACCTCGTGTCAAACATTCATGCACCCTGACGTTCATCGGATGAACGCCTTCAGGGATCACAACTCCCTTCTTCTGCTTCTTTTAACCACCACCAGCAGAACGGCAACACGCAACGAAAAATGCCATTTACGGTTTGGCGAAAACCACCGAAAGTATAACACAAAGTTGCCGAAAACTTTTCCCATCTTCCACATTCCGTTTGTTCAACACCGCGTTGGTAGCAAAGTTAATACGAACAGACGTTTTTACCGCGATGGAAAGTGGATTCGGCATCGCTTCATCAACCGAAAGACTTCGGTACAAATTATCTAATGGGATCGTAGGAACTTCCGGCCCCGAGAGCACTGCTCGTCTAAAATATATTGCGAAACATAATGTTTCCCCCAGGAGTCTGTCTAGCCCGACGTTCTCTCTGGATTCTGCGTTGTGGGGGGTCGTGCGAGGAGGGGAGGGGGAGAAAAAAAGGTACAGTTGAGAAAAGTTTCATTCCATCTTGATGATAGAACAGCATCAGAAGTGACTTCTGGAATGTTTTGGGGGTAGCAGGCGGGAACTTAGTCTTGGACTTAGTCTCCGACGGTTCACTTTAAGTTTGCGCTCAATTGGAGAAAGTAACCTATCGGAAGAAAATAATTTTATTAGCATTAAACTTTTCTTCAGGCAGGGAATGTTTGTTTTTTTTTCAGGACAGCATATTTCAATGAGTGCCCTCGATTCGGATGTTACGTGCCGCAAAAATGTGCCATGGTTTGCTGATGTGTTCTAATAGGAAGTTTTCTGAACAAATACACGGTGTTCAATAAGTTCGGATACACTTTCAAAATTTGTTAAAAAAATGAAAACATGTTTTTTTATTTTTTGGATTTATGTTATTGAAAGCTATGTTTACAAGGAACGTTTACAACATTTCTCTTGGAATGACCCCCCCTTTGTACTCCTTAACGAGCTTCAAACGTTTCTCGAACGCGTCGCAGGCGGCACGCACGGACTGCATGGGCATTTCGTCCCAGATTTTGAGAATTACCGTCTTGAAATGATCCAAAGTGCTGACCTTGTATTCGTTCAGCTTCGCCATCATATAGGACCAAACAAAAAGTCGAGAGGATTCAAGTCCGGGAGCTGGGAGGCCACAAAGTTTTGTCCAGAAAGTCGGTTAAATTGTCCCGACACCAGGCTTGAACCACATTTGCCGTATGGGCTGGTGCACCGTCCTGCTGGAACACGTAGTGCTCATCGCCGTAGAGGCTTCGGAGACTGGGGGCAATAACCTTTTCCAAAACCTCAGTTTTGTAGTACGCCGCGTTGATTTTGACGTTTTTTCAATAAACACCAAGGGTAGCTTACCACGTTTGCATACTGCCCCCCAAACCATCACCGACGCGGCACTTTGGAACCGAGGGATGTTTATATTGGATTCAGGAATGCTGTCCCTCGATGGCGCCCACACCCGGTCATTTTGCACATCAGTGCGGCTGCTGCAGCACGAACAGTTTCTCGTCCGAAAAACAAACTCCTGACCAGCGTGCCGAGAGAGGATCCTCTTAGCTCGATCCAACCGCTTTTTGCTGGTAGCCTCCGAAACGCCATGGACCTTACGTTTTTGTAAGGCCTGAAACCAAGGTCCCTGGTGAGTATGGGTGAGCGGTTCCAATGGAAACGTTGAGATCTGCAGCCGTTTTCCGGATTGAGCGGTTCTTTTGCGCCGAATTCGCCCCTCACGATCTTGATGACCCGTGGCGTCCTCGCTGAACGCGGCCGACCGGATCTCGCACGGTCATTGGTCGAGGACGTCTCCGGTATCGCCTGATGGTCGTGTAGACAAAGTTCCGCTTGACCCCATGCGATTTCAGCAGCCGGAATATATCGCCGGGTCGCTCACCGTTCAAAAACGCTTAATTACGAAGTCCCGATACTCTTTCATCGCGCGTAACAAACGAACAACAACTAACAGAATGTCAACACCGCGCACATTCGGTAGCGTATGAATGAAGCTAAAGCTGACACCAATACCAATGCAGAATATGTACATGGCGCATACCTACGCAATGATGAAAACTTGTATTCTGGAACTTATTGAACACCGTGTATATACTTGAAATAGGAAGGGCGATGCCTTCCCCCTTTTCTTTTTTTTTTTTTGTTCAGTAGCCTTCCCAAGTAACAATTCAAATGCAAATTGGTTTTATTCATGTTTTATGGTAGTTTTATCAAAGCATTATGGAGATCATTTGGTTTTATCAGGCCATTTTCCAAGTTAAGGTGGTTTTAATTGATTAACAGTTCTTAAGAGTGATTGAAGAACCCTTGTAGAAACCTCCCATAAAACTACATCATTTATGAGTGTAATTCACCTTATAATTAAGTTTATAAAGATACTTGGAGTCCTCTCAAGACATCGATTCGCAACTTTCATAAAACCTGATTAAAGTTTTGAGAAAATTTTATGACATTCTTCTTTAAGATAAAATGTATCTTGAAAATGCTGCCATAAAACGCTCTTAGAACCATTTGGTTTTCAAATGAGAGACATATACTCTTGAGAAAGAACATTATGTGAAATATAAACAAATTAGACAATGGACGCAGATAGGTGAAAGAAAATATAAAATAGTGGATCGTTCAAACGCGGAAATTCAATAAAAACCTATCCAATATATTCAATACTCTTCATCTCAGCCACCAACGACAAGAGGAAAAATCATTTTTCGCTCAACTGATGTTTCCGCCTTCCAGGCAATATTTATTATCTGTTATTCTTCCCAAAACCATTGCTAGCATATTCAAGTTAAATTTTCTTTTTGTTTGTTTTTTTGTTTTTTATCGACTTACGCTGGTGATTAAAAATATTAAATAATAAGCTGTTATTATGACTAAGAACGACAATTATGCATAGGCACTTTTGATTTGCACGGTCACATTTTCTTTGTTTATGAAGTACCTTTTTCACACAGATTTTATGGCTATCTTATGAAAGACTTGTTTACCTTGAGTAATTCAAACAAGTTTTATTCAAGCGTAACTCATCTTTTTCAAGAATAGAACAAATAAAGATGAACTTTTCACGCTCCTCAAAAAATCTTGTTGGTCTTGTAAAAGAAATATAGGTTTTATTTGCGTTTTATGGTAGTTTTAGAGAAAACCACTAGAAAAATGGCGAGCGTGGCTATTCTGAATTCCCTCGGAACGGTAGCCATTTTCATAAGTATGCAACAAAACTCTCATTTTTCCAATGGTACAAACAAGCAATGCTGGTTAAAATACATTTTGAAACATAAAATGGATTGTAGACACAATTTATTCAAGATCTAACAATTTATCAGCCTTGTCACCTAATAGTTGAATTTTCAACTATTTTTTTTTATTTTTTAAATACGTCAATGTTCTAGCAATAATTCGAAAGCACATTAAAATTTTCGAGCTTTTATGTTATAAAACACCAATAAACTGAATGTCGTATGAAAAATTCATCAATTGCAGGCAAAAAACAGATGCATTTATGGTCAATTTTACAATTAATTTACATACGTATCCACTTTGGACGAGAAATATAGTAGCTTCCACTCAATCACTAAACAAAAAAAATCCCCATTCAGCCAGAGACGAGATCGAAAAATGGAATCTTCGAAGCAAATTTGTGATGGACTGGAAGTGTTCTTAAAGAGGAAAATCATAAAACTTTCAACACTTGTGGTAGTTTTATCATAGTTTTAAGAATGTCTTGAGTGTCATTACAGTATGTACCGATAAAACTCTCAAGTTTTAAGCGAACCTTGGGAACCCAAGTAACAAATTCAAATTTAAGGTACACTTGAAGAAGTTTTCAAGTCTCATTTGATAAAACCACGCATAAACTAGATATTCATACAAAACCTCGATAAAACAGCCATAAAACCCTCTTAAGTTCCAAAAGGCCCATACTACTATATTTCTCGTCCAAAGTGGATACGTATGTAAATTAATTGTAAAATTGACCATAAATGCATCTGCTTTTTGCCTGCAATTGATGAATTTTTCATGCGACATTCAGTTTGATTGGTGTTTCATAACATAAAAGTTCGAAAATTTTAATGTGCCTTCGGAATTATTGCTAGAACATTGACGTCATTTAAAAAATAAAAAGAGACATAGTTGAAAATTCAACTAGTTAGGTGACAAGAGCTGATAAATTGTTAGATCTTGAATAAATTGTGTCTACAATCCATTTTATGTTTCAAAATGTATTTTAAACAGCATTGCTTATTTGTACCATTGGAAAAATGAGAGTTTTTGTTTTGCATACTTATGAAAATGGCTACCGTTCCGAGGGAATTCAGAATAGCCCCGCTCGCCATTTTTGCTAGTGGTTTTCTAAAACTACCATAAACGCAAATAAAACCTATATTTCTTGCACAAGACTAACAAGATTTTTTGAGGAGCGCGATAAGTTCATCTTTATTTGTTCTATTCTTGAAAAAGATGAGTTACGCTTGAATAAAAACTTGTTTGAATTACTCAAGGTAAACAAGTCTTTCATAAGATAGCCATAAAATCAGTGTGAAAAGGTACTTCATAAACAAAGAAAATGCGACCGTGCAAATCAAAGTGCCTATGCATAATTGTCGTTCTTAGTCATAATAACAGCTTATTATTTAATATTTTTAATCACCAGCGTAAGTCGATAAAAACAAAAAAAACAACAAGAAAATTTAACTTGAATATGCTAGCAATGGTTTTGGGAAGAATAACAGATAATAAATATTGCCTGCACAGGCGGAAACATCAGTTGAGCGAAAAATGATTTTTCCTCTTGTCGTTGGTGGCTGAGATGAAGAGTATTGAATATACTGATAGTTTTCATAGAATTTCCGCTTGAACGATCCACTATTTTATATTTTCTTTCACCTATCTGCGTCCATTGTCTAGTTTGTTTATATTTCACATAATGTTCTTTCTCAAGAGTATGTGCTCTCATTTGAAACCAAATGGTTCTAAGAGCGTTTTATGGCAGCATTTTCAAGATACATTTATCTTAAAGAAGAATGTCATAAAATTTTCTCAAAAGCTTTAATCAGGTTTTATGAAAGTTGCGAATCGATGTCTTGAGAGGTGGACTCAAGTATCTTATAAACTTAATTATAAGGTGAATTACACTCATAAATGATGTAGTTTTATGGAGGTTTCTACAAGGGTTCTTTAATCACTCTTAAGAACTGTTAATCAATTAAAACCACCTTAACTTGGAAAATGGCCTTGATAAAACCAAATGATCTCCATAATGCTTTGATAAAACTACCATAAAACATGAATAAAACCAATTTGCATTTGAATTGTTACTTGGGAAATAGTCTTGAGAACCTCCTGTAGTATGGGCCTTTTGGAACTTAAGAGGGTTTTATGGCTGTTTTATCGAGGTTTTGTAGAATATCTAGTTTTATGCGTGGTTTTATCAAATGAGACTTGAAAACTTCTTCAAGTGTACCTTAAATTTGAATTTGTTACTTGGGTTTCCAAGTATTTGATCTGAGCGTTAGACAGCTTATCATTTTATCAGCAACCTTATGTTAGTTTTACCTAGTTTCCATGGGAAAAAGGTTCCAGCCAAACGATTATGCCTTCTTTAGAAAATGCAATGAAGAAGAACGTTCAGATCTAGAGGTTTCAGATGTGCAATTTTTTCTGCTACCTCCCGATTATTGCCATAAATTGAAACGGGTCAAAGGCATTTTAAATGAAAAACATAAATTTATGCACGCGGCTATCTTCTCAGTAAACATAATTTGGATCATCGAAAAAATAAAAATTATGCATGTTACGAGCAGAAAACGAATAGTGTTCCATCTTACAAGCATTTCCTATACTTATATCGCATATGAGACTTCTATAGACTGTTCTGACAATTATAAATACACTTATGATTAACCGTCAATTCTAAATGCGTGCAGTATTCAAGCAAATTTTGGATGCGTCCTGTTGTTTACATTCAAATTAAACTGTTGTTGTTATTTTTTTCTTTCAATTTTTGGAAGTTTAATAATGCGTGGCCTTTCTCTCGAGCAAAGAAAACAGATTATGCACAAATGGTGCACTGTCAATGGTCTTTCGATCAGACACTGGCTAAGGAAGAAGTTGTGAGCATCGGAGCAGTTCAAACCACATGAAAAAAGTATCAACAACAGTGCTCTTTCGTAGATTCCCCGAGACGGGTTAGAAAACCCGGTCCCGCTACAATTGACAGAAAGGTAAGGGTCTATTTCAAGCTTCATCCTTCAGCATAAATCCGAGATGTGGCGAAAAAGCTAAGTACTTCGGCGACTAATGTTATGCGTGCCAAAGAGAGAATGGGCCTGCAGACTTGTCGGAAGCAAAAGCAGCCAAAACGAAGCACCTACCAGGCTGAATCTGTTAAACCGAGCGCTCGAAAGCTGTACGAAAAACTGCTCACCAAAAACCGGGCACCTATGTTATCATGGACGATGAAACCTACATAAAACTCGATTATAAAAATCTGCCTAGACCACAGTTTTATACCTCGTCGAAGGGAAAGGATGTTCCTGGATCAGTGAAAGCCATTTACACCGCAGAATTCGGCCAGAAGGTAATGGTGTGGCAGACCATAACTATGCGAATGAGGAAAAATATATCGTCCATTCATTGGTTCTATGAATTTTTCTTTCAATTTGGAAATAATTTCATTATATTCCACAACCTTTGTTTTCAATGTACACAGAAAAAATATCTGAACTTCCATTGTGATGTAAACATCAGAGCATGTGAAATTTGATTTCATTACACACGAAGCAGCAACTTGCATGAAATACTTCTTACAAAGATAAGCTTTTGCATACAAGATTATTGGCAATGTATGAAATATTCCAGAACTTTACATGATGTATTCAACTTCAACTTCTTATGTTTTGTGACGCTCCATTTATGTGCATGACATTGAACAGAAATTCACACTACTTTTTCGAGCTGTGTGGAATAATCCAGTAGGTCACTGTCCTGAGAAGATGCCGAGGTAATTGAAGCTGCCGATGGTATTTCCTCCAAATCGTTCCGTGATGTGGTTGGTGCTTCGTCATGTCCATTGTTTTCTGGTTGCTCCACTTTTTCGACAGGATTACGACGATACGAATATAACCGACATGAATTACAAATTCTTAATGACGTGTCCAAATGGACCGTACACTGCATGGATAAAAGTTTTTCAATTAACTTGTCAGTTAAATTTCTAAGTTTAGGCGAACACCGTCTCCCGATTTCACGAAATAATAATATGATGTAAGTAAAAGCAGCAAATTTTGTCGTGTTACGTACAGTAAATATCAGGAATCAGTTTGTCTAGTATTCTCGGTACTAAAAAGTATATTGTAGAAAATTGTATGTACAATTTGAAAAGAATACTTTTGCAGATGGACAATCACGACTAACATTTGAAAAAGGGATGTATTCATGGAACAAGCCATTTTTTCGAAATTAATTTCAAATTATCTCGAAAACGGATACATTTAGAATGTTGCTTACCAAGAGCATTTTTGTTTAAAATTACTCGAAAAATCGTATCATATTATTAAAATATGGTTATTTATGCAAAAACAACAATTTAGAAAAAAATTAAATTTTTCTTACTTCTAAGAACTTTTTTTTCTTAAGTTGCTTCATCGTTGAACAACTTTTATTCTTTATTTTATGACTCAAAGCCTTTTGATAAAAAAAATTATAAAAATCGTACGTTGGACAGATTTGCTAATTGATTTTTAAGTTTATTTTTGATTTTTTTTGAAAATTTTTTTTTTTTTGGCAGTGTGCATATTTTTTTCATAAAGTCAAATTAATTAACTACAACTTCTGCTCAAACGCAATTTTATTACAACCAACGGTTTTCGAGTTATGATTTTTTGAAAAATACCCATGACAAAACACATACGCCCTTTTGAAAAATTTGTCTTGAGTCAAAAAATTCCCTTAACCGGCGGAAAATCCATCGTCAACAATTCCGAAGACATGTGCAAAGTTTCATCCAAATCGGAGAGGGTCGAGTT
Source organism: Aedes japonicus (assembly GCA_034211315.2). NCBI lineage: Eukaryota > Metazoa > Arthropoda > Insecta > Diptera > Culicidae > Aedes > Aedes japonicus. The sequence continues at coordinate 2,005 of JASCZW010018899.1, read as the reverse complement.
CAGTCATTTGCTCATTTGGCAGAGAAATGCTCAACTTGAAATTAGTAAAGATTGCAAACATTTTTCAATTAATTTAATTTAAGTAACTTAAAGCTGTTATAAAGCTGACGAAAAACATTGCGCTCATTGTACTGCATTTAATCAGGCTTCTGGATGTTCTTAAAACTGTTACAAATATTAGTTCTACTCTAATGTGTTTAAATTATTTAAAGTGTTACAAAAAAAGTTCAAAGTGTTTTTCATGTTACTTAAATTTAATTTAAAGATTGCAACAGTATTTTAGGCAATGTATAATATTAACCTATTGTAATTATTATAATCTAATTATTATTAATTAGATTATAATATTTTTTCAATGCAAATCTGAGTTTTCTCTTTGCTTCGTGCAGTGCATGACGGCAGAAACATAGAACAACAGACGCAGTAACAACAGTGCATTTGATGTAGGCTACACGCAGAGGAACTATTGGGTGATTTAACGTAAAGATTAGAATCAACATTTCTTGTGTACACTGATATAGTTTTTTTTTTTTTTTTGTATTCTCCCATACGCAAAGTAAAGATCTATGATGATGTAGTTTGAGAAGCACATAGTTTCTCATAGCCATGAGGCTCTAGGAGTAGACAGCCATTTTTTTTTTACTAGAACAAAGTTGTGAAGAGAAAGTATTGATAGTTCCGTTAGCTCACGGCAGGCTGTGAAAATTGAATAGAAGTAGTTTTTTTTTTAAATTGAGCGGAGGGCATTGTGAGGTAGTATTTCGAAGCAAACACAAAATCTTTTGCCAAACCTTCCCATGCGGACTGACCAGTCAAGGTGGTGGTACTCAATAATCAATACTTTCTCTTCACAACTTTGTTCTAGCAAAAAAAAAAGGCTGTCTACTCCTAGAGCCTCATGACGATAAGAAATTATGTCCTTCTCAAACAACATCATTTCTTATGTATTAAATCAAAACACACATTGTTTTAGTTTGACGCAATCATATATTGGAAACAACAAAATTTCGTATTGAAACCAATATTGTTAGTCAATTAATATTTCTAACAGATATCATTATTGATTCAACAAAATAATTTTGCAGAACCAACAATCAACAAAAAAATTCACAAAATTTCTTATTTCAATGGTTTTGATATAAATAACATTTTTTTAAATCAACAGCTTTTGTAGAATCAATTCAAAGGTACATTGTTTCCAAAAATCTTATTTTTTTAATTAACAATAAATGCGTTTTGTTTTCAATAGAAGCCTACTTTGCAGCGCTTTTAGAAACAAAACATAATGTTGGTTCAAAAATAAAATCGGTATTGTTTGAATAAATAAAAATTATGGGTGAGCCAACATTAAAATTTGTTTAATCTATACAGAACAATATATTTCTCAGCGTGTAGATGTACGATTTATTGAAAATTGCTCCAATTGGTGATGCAAATCGTCATAAGATACCTTTAGTTTAGTAGATCACATTTAAATAGTTCGTCTCCATTTATCGAAGCCTTAGAATTTGGTCGGAAATCAAAAGAAAGATAGACTTAATCCATTTTTCTTAAAATTTAAGATTAATTGCACCACTTGGCCATAAATGTGTTTCTATTCAAGCCACTCCCATAAGAAACACAACACAATTGGTTCAATTTCCAGTTAAGGCAAACGTGATTAATAATACATGACCAAAGTTTTGGCTGAATTTCGATATTTTATCTTTAAAATATGTATTCAAAGCTTTCATTTGATGTTTTGGAAGTGTTGTTTTCCCAGCTTTTTTAAACATAGTTCTTAACTAGTATAAATTTACCCTTTTCTACTTGCTACTTGCTACTTTGCTTGGCACACAAGAAATTTTAATTTTGAAAATTGGTTATTCACTTTTGATTTTTTTTTCAAATTGTTTATTTTGTTACGTAACGATTTTAAAACCCCCTCCCCATATGTCACAATAAGTAACGGTTGCTCAACCCCCTCCCTCTCCTTCATGCGTTACGTAATATGTGCACAAAGCCT
>JASCZW010018898.1:0-14656 GCA_034211315.2 Aedes japonicus | reverse complement strand
TCAGAACTAGCATGCCATTTTGTTCTTCAGTCAACATATCCCTACGGATCGGATCGGACAATCAATCAGTGTGCCAGGGATATTGTGTTTATTTTATGGAAGTACATTATCAATCATAATAGTCTTAGGATTTGAATAGAACTTCATTGTATTTTTACTACTACTTGCATGATGATCTATTAATTTATTAAAAATCAAAATCAAAACTTAATACTCCTACAGATTTACTTTATGATCGCTGAGCTATTCAACTTTCCGGTTTCATCATGCTATATGATGCGGTTCCGTTCACGGTTGGTTATTTTCGAGGTACCCTTGTTCTGCTTCGGTATGCCATAATTTTCACCTTTTTCAAGAAATTTCGCACAACCATTTCTCCTCTACCGATTCGTTTTGCAATGGCGCGGTTACTTAGGTCAACATCCTGCAACTTAGATATTATTTTCTACTCCGATTCGTCAAAAAACTTTCCTTTCGGCTACCTGAAAACTTTACAAAACTGCCGCTCCTTGTGGTTTTGTTTACGTTCCCCACGCTCACACATACAGCTGCAACTCAAAAGAATGACAAGTTACTACACGGAAGAAACAAAGTATCTAAAATTGAGTATTTTTAAATTTAAATTTAAGTACCTGTTGTTGAACTGGAGAGATGGGTAAATTTCATTCTGCAGATTAGGTAAAGATTACGCAATGGTTAAGTAATTCATTGACAGCTTATTTTTGAGTAAAAATTTAAGTCGTTTGCTTGCTTTTATTATTTGACGTATACAGGATTGAAATACCGAAAAAGAATAAATTTGTTACGGTGCTAAACTAGCAGGTATTGTTAAAAATCGCGGAAATTAAGATATATACTAAATCAATAAAATTATCAAGACAATTTATGTTTTTATTCTATTACGAGAAGAGCACTTTATTTTAAATGTTTTTAACATTTGCTAGCTAACCTTGTTGAAAAGTGCTCATTGTTTAGTCTTAACGAGTTTTATTGCATTAGGTTGAATTCAACCACCATAAACTTTGGGTACAGTTACTCAAATTTGAGTACTATGGCATTTACTCAAATTTGGCTTCCTTCCGTGCCAACTCCAGAGTTGGGTGAAATGAACTCAATTTTGGGTACTTTGTTTCTTCCGTGTACTGATTGTGTAAATCGAGCATTTCCTGTTATAATTATTATAATCTATCACAGTAAACTTTTGACTCAACCTATTTTTTTAAATTAGTTTATAATGTGTGGTCATAGTGCAAGTTACGTGTTAGAAATAATACAAAACTCCTTGAATTATGTAGTAGGTTCAGAATGCTAGCCTGTTGGCAGCTTTAAACTTGAGCTAACTCCCCAACCGACACCTGATCACAGCGGTTCCGCGAACTGTCAATCCTGCAGCCGAATTCCGGTCAGAAATTTGCTTGAAAGAAAAGAATTTATGAAGAGCTATTTGAAATTTTCTTATTTTGGAATTTCCGTGACATTTCAGAAGACTTTTTTTGATACTTAAAAAATAAAAAAAATCAGATCTCTTAGAGATTTTTGCGGTAAAATTCAAAAAGACAATTTTTGTTCGCTGATAAAATCCTTTAAAATCATAAACACATAAACATTAACTTTACTATATCATTATCATATTCATCACATTTTAGGTTCTTATCAAGTAACAGTCGGTCAAGACAACTTATTGGCAATTTCACAAGCAACGTGCCATCCTGCCGGTTACGATACGAGGATAAATATCTTTTGGGAAAATTTGTTGATTTTCCAAAAAATAATGCTGAGCTGGCTCGAATCAAGCAAAAATTCTTCCAGCATTACAATATTCCCGGAGAGCACGTATATTTGAACCGAAAAGGATATCACTCAAAGAAGGCTCAATTGGTTTGTGAAATGGATCTTCGTATTTTTAATGCGAATGCTAGATTTGGAGGTTCTACCCATGATGCTTTTACATGCAAGCGTAGCCAAGTGCGTCGATTTTTGAAGCAAAGATATAACGGAAGCTGCCGGCGTCGGTGGTGCAGTGGTAAGCGTGACTGCCAATTTACACCCCAGTGGGTCTGGGTTCAGTCCCAGTCGACGTCGGTGGTTTTTCTGAGGCCAAAAAATCTGGTCACGTCTTCCTTCGGAAGGGAAGTAAAGCCGTTGGTCCCGGTTCATAGTCATGAGTCGTTAGGTAGGGTCCAGGTGGTGGAGTCGTATCCCTGGGGTCGGTGATTGTCACCATGTGAGGAAATAGGCCGAAGGAAAATAATAATAAAAAAAAATATAACGGAAGCAGAAACACATATTTGCTGGAAGACGGAAGATACCCTACAGAACCATGGCGTCTTGTTCCATATTTAAGGACTGTAAGGCAACCGGAAATTGATTTTAATACAGCCTACTGTAAGGCACGTGTGTGGCCTACACTACCGCTAGTGTAGAAAGAGCTTAACCTTGTGCCTTATGTGGATTGAAATCCTTCAACTGGCAGCACTGTTGCTGAACTCACACGAGCATCAGCATCGCCGAACCGAAGGCCTCGACGTCTTCCATTTTGACTCATCCTCTTTTCGCTCCCGACCGCTTCAGAGGTAAGACGTACCCAAGTCTGCAGGATCCAGTGTAATACCGTGCTGGGGGATTCCAGCCATTTGCGCATTCACAGCACGGAACCCTGTCGAACGGTGCAACAGGTGCCTGAAGTCTAAATTCAGATGCATTTCTCGTGACTCACTTTTACGATATGAGAAGGACTATTGCGGCCTGATCATCAATTGTTGTGTGACCATTCGCCACTTTCTTGTTTACTATAAGTATCCAGAAGAAGATATTTTGGATGAACATCCGAATAATGAAGGTAATAACGTCATTCAAGAAGACGATCAATTTGGCCATCATAAGAATGTGCTCTTACACATAGGAAGTAGGGAAAGGGAAAACATTGTAACACAATAGCTATTTCAATAGATGAAAGCATTGTCAAAGCAAAATGATTGTATTTCAACATAATATTATTCCTCTTTCAGAGATCAATAAAGAGTACAAGCTTCTGTTCCTTTAATATTAAGCTATTTTTACAGCACCACTTCTTCGAACTTTAGGGAACTTGAGGGAAGTTCTTCCGAGAACTTGAGGGACGTTCAAGAATTTCAAGACATTTCTGCAGAGAACTTCAGAGAGGAACTTTACAGAACTTCAAGAAAGTTCATCCGAGAACTTCAAAAAAGGTAATCCTAGAACTTCGACGTAATTCTCCTGAGAATTTCAGGGAAGTTCAACTGAGAACTTAAGTGGATTACTTCTGATAACTTCAGAGAAATTCTTCCGAGAACATTAGCGAAATTTTTTAGCGAAAGTTCTGCCGAGAACTAAAGAGAAGCTCATTCAGGGAAGATCTTTTTAAAACTTCTGGGAACCTCTTCCGAGAATTGCATGAAAGGTTTGGTTTGCATGAAAAGTTCCTGAAAGAACTTCAGGAAAATTCATCTGAGAACGTAAGGGAAGTTCCAAAAACTTGAGGAAAGTTCTTCCATGAACTTCAGGGAAGTTCTTCCGAGAATTTAAAGAAAGTTCTGCAGAGAATTCCAGAGAAGATCTTTACAGAGCTTCAGGGAAATTCTTCCAAAAACTTCAGGGAAGTTCTTCCGAGAACTTCAGGGAAATTTCCATGAAGTGAAATTCCTCCGAGAATTTAATTGAAGTTCTTCGGCGAGCTTGGGACGTTCTTCCAAGAACTTAAGTGAAGTTTTGCCAAGAATTCCAGGGCACAGAACATCACAGAACATCAGGAAAGTTCATCCAAGTACTTCAGTTCTTACTAACACTTCAATGAAATTCTTCCAAAGACTTCAATGAAATTCTTCCATGAATTTCGGGGAAGTTCTGCCAAGAAGTGCAAGAAAGATGTACCGAAAGCTACAGGGAAGTTTTTCCAAGAACCTTATTGAACTTCTTCTGAGAAATTCAGGGATGTTCTTCCGAGAACATCAGGAAAGCTCTCCAGAGAACTTCAGGGCGATTTTTTACGAGATACTTCCCTGAATTTTTGCTAAGAACTTCCCTGAGTTTTCAGAGAGAACTTCCCTGACTTTATTTGAAGAACGTTCCTAAAGTTCTCTGCAGAACTTACCTAAAGTTCTCTGAAAAAATATCCTAAATTTCCCTGAAGGCCTTCCTTGCGGTTCTCGGAAGAACTTTCCTTAAGTTAACTGAAAAATTTCTCTTGAAAAAACTTTTCTGAAGTTCTCGGAACAACTTGCCTGAAGTTCTTGGAAGAACTTCCCTGAAGTTCTCGAAAGAATTTCCATGAACTTCTCGGAAGAACTTCCCTGAAGTTCTCGGATGAAATTCCCGAAAGTTTTTGGAAAAACTTCCTTGAAGTTCTCGATAGAACTTCCCCGAAGTTCTCGGAAGAAATTCCCTGAAGTTCTCGAAAGAAATTCCCTGAAGTTCTCGGAAGAACCTCTCTGAATTTCTCGGAAGAAATACCTTGAGTTTCTGGGAAGAAGTTCCCTGAGTTTCTCGGAAGAAGTTCCCTGAATTTTCGGAAGAACTTCCCTGAAGTTCTCGGAAGAAATTCCCCGAAGTTCCTGAGAAAGTTTCCCTGAAATTCTCGGAAGAAATTTCCTGAAGTTCTCTCAAAAACTTCCCTGAATTTCTCGGAAGAACTTCCCTGAATTTCTCGGAAGAACTTCCCTGATGTTCTCGGAAGAACTTCGCTGAATTTCTCGGAAGAACTTCCCTGAAGTTCTTGGAAGAAATTCCTGGAAGTTCTCGGAACAACTTCCTTGAAGTTCTCGATAGAGAATCCCTGAAGTTCTCGGAAGATTTTTTTTGAGGTTCGTGAAAGAATTTCCCTGAAGTTCTCCGAGGAAGTTCCCTGAATTTCTCGGAAGAACTTTCCTGAATTTCTAGAAAGCATTCTGTGAAGTTCTCCGAAGAACTTCCCTGAAGTTCTCCGAAGAACTTCCTGAAGTTCTTGGAAGAAATTCCCGAAGTTCTCGGAAGAACTTCCTTGATGCTCTCGATAGAAGAACTTTCTTGAATTTCTCGATAGAAGTTCCTCAAGTTCTCGGAAGAGTTTCCCTGAAGTTCCAGAGCGAATTTCCTGAAGTTTTCGGAGAATTTCCTGAAGTTCTCGGAGAATTTCCCTGAAGATCTCGGAAACAATTTCGCTGAAGTTCTCGGAAGAGCTTCCTGAAATTCTCAGAAGAACTTTCCTGACTTTCTCGGAAAAACTTCCCTATGGTTCTTTTAAGAACTTCCCTGTAGTTCTGCAAAGAACTTCCCGAAGTTCTGTGAAGATCTTTACTGAAGTTCTAAGAAGAGCTCTTTTGTAGCTGCACCTATCGACTAAAGTAAGGGAGGCTTCAATAGTCATGATAAATTAGTGTTCTCCAAGGTCCATAAAAAAGAAGTTATATTAGTGCATTGTAGCGATTTGTTTAACATGAAAAAGTTTGTTTCCTGAATGAAGGTCAATTGCGGTTCAAGAACATCTGCAGATTTTCGTTGAGTTCAATACATCAATTTTTTTGTTGCTGGATTGCAAGCTTCTGTTCTTAAATCATCAACATTTTCTCTTGCAGCTCAAGTATCTGCTTCATGTATTGCTTCCTATACACCTGCATGGGTTCAAGGTATTTAAATACTTGCGATTCCATGTTTTGCATTCCAGTCTCTGAATATCTTTGGCCTCTACCGATTTGTCTTCCTCTTAATAGTGTTGCAGTTGTTCTTGGGCGTGTAGTTGTTCCCCGAATGACAGGAGGAGCTAGAGCTGGATCCTCATACGCCCTCTCTGCTGGTGTTGATGATGGTGCGGAATTCGTTGGGATCTCATCCAGGCCACTAGTCATTCCGGTACTGCTAGCTGGAATATTCCAATACTCCTTATCAACGAATTCGATGTTGGCTTCGTAATAGTCTTTGTTTTGGTGAGGTGGTCCCGGTGCTTCCCCGTTAGATTGCAAATCCACCGAAAGAATCTAATGGAGGAGACGCTAAGTAAAAAGGTGAGTAAAAGATAATAATTCCACATTTTCTTATCGATTCATTAAAACCCCCGTCCTGGGTTTGACCAGCGCCGTCCAGTGTGTCCTTTTGCATCACAGCAAGGATCATCCTCTCTCTAATTACTCAAAACTGAGTAGAAAACGGCTCAGTTTCGTTAAAAGTGGAACTAACCTAATTAGAGTAATTGAAGGGTTACCCATGTACAAATATACAAATACCCATGTACAACATGTTGAAATATTTCATTATATTTAAAGTAACCGTTAAAATAAGGTGTGCTTATTCTTTCTGGAACAGTCGTTAATTTACAAATTTTACACATACAATAAATTTCTTTGGATTTAGCTTGATCAAAAAACCTTTTAGCTGAAATTTCATTATCTGAAATAGGTACACAATTTACCTGTGTAACAGGTATTGTCTTTACGAGGCTATATTCTGCCTATAACCGCATATCAGTCCAATATTGAAAAATAGCAAACCAAGAAAACGATCATTCAAGTTGGAAGCCATTTTTCTAGATTCAGCTTTTTCGGCGTTCTTTTTTACTCTATATTTTGAAAATATAGAAAACATGGAGAACAGTGTACGATGGAAGATGCACCGAAAAGTGTTCGGAAATCCGGTCCTGTTAGTCCGGATATCGATATAAAGATCAGGGATGCCTACAACCGAAAACCGGTGACTTCCGTTGGGGATGTTGCGAAAAAACTAGGGACCTCGTCGAGGAGCGTCATGCGTGCCAAAAAAGACTTGGGCTAAAAACATACCGGAAGCAGAAAAAACCCCGAAAAGAACCCAAAACAGGCTGCGTCCATGAAACCACGGGCCCGCAAACTCTACGATTCGTTATTATGTAGAAATTCTGGGTGTATAATAATGGACGATGAAACGTATGTGAAACTAGATTACAAAACGCACCCCGGACCACAATTCTATACTGTAAGCGAAGACAAAGACATCTCGGAAACGAAGAAGGCAATTTTTACCGAAAAATTCGGTAAGAAGGTTATGGTTTGGCAGACAATATGCGAGTGTGGTAAAAAATCTAGTCCGTTCATCACAACGGAGACACTCAGAACTACGTTAAGAAATGTCTCCAGAAGCGATTATTGCCGAAAATCAGGCAGCACGAAGGCCAAGTAATGTTTTGGCCTGATTTGGCGTCATTTCATTACGCAAAAGACATTTTAGAATGATACAAAATTCAAAATGTATGTTTCGTACCGAAAGGCACGGCCAATCGAGACTTTTTGGGCTATAACCAAAGCAAAGCTTCGAAAATTCATAAAACCAGTGGACGACATCCAAAACTTTAAAAAAGATTGGCCAAAAGTGGTCAAAATGGGGGGAAGTACCATTGTACAGCAGCTAATGGGTTATGTTCGAGGAAAAGTTAGGAGTCTTGGCTATGATTAAATATTTTGATTAAACGAGAGTAAAATATCATATAAAACACAAATACAAATATGATTTGCCAAATAAAATTATCAAAACTAAAAGAACATGACTTTTCTGTTATTTTGAAAGAGTGCTTAAACTTTCTGGAACAGTCTATATTAGATCAGATTAAAGACTGTATTCGATGAAATTTGGACACACAAAATAGGTCACCAAAAATTTTCCTTGAGCCCGATTCTTTTCAAACTTTCTGGAAATAAATTACTACTAAATGGTTGAGATTTGACATCATTGGTTTATTGAACCTCTTCTCCCAACCCAAATGCCCGCACCTTTGCCTTGACCCCTTTCATCAAATTTGGGGCAATGATAGGGCTGACTTGTTTACCTACTTTCTATAGTTCAAGTTCATTTTCTATCAGTTTTGGAGTTTTAACGAGCTTTGCCTTCATGATTGCCCAAAATTTTTCAATTGGGCGAAGTTCCGGAGTGTTTGGAGGGTTGACGTCTTTTGGTAAAAAAAACTACATTATTATCTTTGTACCAGTCTAAGACGGGCAGTGGCAAGTAAGTGGCAAGATGCCAAATCCGGCCAAAACAGTGTCGGGCCATCGTGAGATCTCAAGAAGGGCAGAGGTCGTTTTCGGAGGCATTCGTCCTTGTAGATTTGTCCGTTGACGGTCCCAGAGGTGATGAAGGGCTGACTCATTTTGCCACATCCGCAGATCGCTTGACAGACACGGAATTTTTTGGCGAATTTCGACAGTTTCTTCTTCCGTACACTCTCCGGAACGGCCAACTTAGAGGTGGCGACGTAGTGTTCCTGTCCTGGCATTTGTTTGGTGTCGGCTTTAATGTAGGTCTCATCGTCCATCACAATGCAGAACGGTTTTGTGAGCCACTCCCTGTACAGTTTTCTTGCACGAGTTTTGGCCACCGCGTTCTGTTTATCGCTCCGGTTTGGTGCCTTCTGAACCTTGTACACATGTAATCCAGAACGCGTCATTGTTTTCTGCACAAAACAAACTGAAACTTTCGCCTTTTTCGCAACATCCCTGATCGAAGTGTTGGGATAACGCTTAAATTGGTTCAATACCATCCTGGCCTTCTCCGGATTTGATGTGCCACGTTTTTTGCCACTACCATTTTTCCGCTTAGTTGTCTTACGGTCCTTGAACGTTTTTATCACATGAGATACGGTTAAATGTGCGATTCCGAGCTGTTTTCCGATCCATCGATGAGAAGCGTTTAGCTTGGAAGGCAGTGCCCAAAATTTTTGGCGCACTATTTCTTCATTCGAAGCCATCACTGAAATCACTCGACCGATTTTCACGAAACTGGTTACACAATTGACACAACACAATGAAATACATTCAGTTAAAATTTCAATAATTTTTACCCACACGCTAAAAAGCTACGAACAATTGCGTGTGTCAAAATTTCATCGAATACAGTCTTTAGATTGGATTAGATTAGATTAGATTAGACTAGATTAATGCGAAGAGCTGCGTTCACATTCGTCTTCTTCGACGTCTACTTCCTGCTGTCACTTTGTCGACGACAGATCCCGAGGTATTTCAATCCGGGGAACATGTACTGTGAGTCTGTTTACTACAATCGGCCCAAATCCAGATACCCTATTTCCATAAGCAAATGTGAATTATCATCATACTGAGCGTTCAGAATCAAATAAGCTTCATTCAGCCTAGCAGCGAAGACTTCCAATAACAAGACACACAAGTGTCAAATTTTCCCATATACACCGTATTCTTCATGTACGGTAGCGCCACCGAACGACTTCAAGAAACATGACATATATGTGTGTGTGTTTGATCAAGCAAAGGTTACTGTGTGTGTATTTGTAATCTTCTGCGCTCAAGACAAACGTCAAAACATAAATCAAAACATACTTGTACTGTGCTTGCGGATGAAATCGTAGAAGTGGTTAGGAAATCAATATTAATTTGAAAAACTATGCTTGTGATGTCCAATACACACCGTCCTGGAAGTTACCTGGCCCCATAAAAGGATCAGAGGATGGTAAACGGTCGTCCCCGAGCTATTCTTTCGTTAATGAAATTAAACAAGGATAGTGGTGGAGGAACGCTCTAGGAAAAGAAATGGCAAGCCTTGTGTGCTGCTGGATCGGATAATCGGAAGTAATTATTGTGTATTATAGTTTAACAGAGTTTATAAAACCAAGTGCTCTCTTTTCAAGTAAACGACTGTTTCCAACAGATAAGGTAATTTCCGATTGCTTGAAGGTTGACGCAGCAGCCACCAGGAAATATTCAAATGCAGCAGCTCAACCAAATCAACACCTACTGGCAAAATTATAAGCAACGAATCATAATGCTGTAGTGGTGTAACTGTGTCATCAGTTCGACGATAAATATTCCTTGTGGACCTGAAAGTGTATCCTTCGTGCAGCATTCCCTCAACCGAAGAGCGCTAATCTCCACCAGCACCAGAAAAATCTCCATATCTAGTGGGACTCAAGTGAAAACAGATGCTGCTAACCACAACAATTCTTGCCCAGTGTTATTAACTTGCAATTACCTGTGGGTCTCGACTATTCGGAAGAAGGATTTCTTTCTTGCGTTGGAAGTGCAAAACATCCCGCTACACAACAGGTTTTGCGTCCCATTTTCAACGGAATAAGCAAAGTCTGACAGAAATAAACGTTTCAATGCCTACTATTGATGTAGAGCATCAAAAGTTTAACTATCAAAACAAATACAAAACAAAACACACACACTGACGATGACTCACATGAGTTCACACATACATATTCGTTTTTAATGTTTCTGGAACACGTTGAGGGCGCTTCGAACATGTCGACTGAAACAGAGAGGGAGCTGTGTGTCTTGTTATTGGAAGTCTTCGCTAGCAGCCAGTTGGCAGCTTTCAACTTAAGCTCAATCCCCAACCGACACCTAATCACAGCGGTTCCGTGAACTGTCAATCCTGATCATGTTTCATTACTTCGCATGAGAAAAACTGAGCAACCCGTATTTTTCCTGAAATCTCCTGATGCAGCATTCGTTGGCACATCCCTCATTACCTTCTGTATCCGATCTAACGGATGCCCACATCACTCAAGCCCCCACGTACATTGATTTCCGATCAACTTCCCGTTGGTTCCACCAGCCCCCCAAATTACCTCTCTCGCCCTCCCAAACTCGACAGACAGCTCGGCACCGAAACTTCGCCCGGCGCGAGATAGAGACTGCTGGTCGCCTCTTGCCTTCCCGCCTGACAGATTGAATGTTAATTGCTACTACGACTTCTGTTTTCCCCCGCAATCCTCCCGCCACCGTCTTGTCACGGATAACGACAAGACTTCATACATACCTACTTGAACGAGTCGCGGTCCGTCGTCGTGGTCCGGTTGACTACGCACGCACCTTTCACTGTAAATCGTTCGATCGCCGGTGCAAGTGAATCGGCCCCGGTGGGAGGGGGGCCTGGGGGGTTGAGAGGTCGGTCTTGTTTTGGACAGTTGACTTCCGTTATCAAAGTCAATTTCAATAAAAATATTTGAATTTTGGCATCGCCAGCATTGAGTGGTTGGAAAGTTTCTTGCCTTGCACGCATTGGTTATAGCGAGGGGGAAGGAGACGGAGAATGCGAGATAACGCGTCGCCGGGCCATGTCAGTGATCACGTAATTAATTTTTTTTTTTCGCTGTTAAATATTTATTTTCATTCCAATCAATGTAGATCACTTTTAATTAGACAGCCTGTGGGGGGAAAAGAGAGAGAGAGAGAGAGAGACAGCCAGAAGAAGCCGGATTCTTTTGTGCCTGGCGTGGCCTTCGCTGAGCCGAGCTTAGGGAGGGAATGTTTGTTGTTTGTACGGAGATTTGAAAAGCGGGAGCTCTTATCAGCTCAGCGTCGCGCCATCGAGCGCCAAATAATGATCATCGAGCTCAAGGAAGCAACTCATCAATAACACTCTTTCAAAGAGCATGCGCGTGTGTGTGAGAGAGTGCGTTTCTTTATTCCGAACAGATCGGTCCGAAATGGCCGAATTTTGTGATTGATTGCCCAACCGTCATCCGTGGGAATGAGCAGCTTTCAACGGGGGAAATTTTAACTGATTTAAGAAGGAAATTAAATTCTCTTTGATAAGAGACAATCTTCCAAGGTTTCCTACTACGCATTGATGATCGATCTACTCGTTGAAACCTTGACTTAGCTCACTGCCCTAATCACAGAACGGAAGTATATCTTGAATGACAAATAATGATGAAGTTTTAGAGCTCTTAGTCGCGACATCTTGCGGTTGAGGTCACACATTTTACACGGTAAATAATTTAATCTGCTCTAAGCTTAGACAACATTTTTAGACCTGGTTGTATAAAGTAACAAGGTACTCACATGAAGGTTTGTTCCTGGTAGAACGAATGTATAAATATAAATAAATCAGCATTTCCAGACAGAATAGCTTGATATTTGTGACATTTTAATCGACTTTTTTATTTGAACGAAATTTTCAACATGCATTTGACTAAGCAGCTTGAGTATTTCCAAAATATTATGAATTTTAATTTTAATCTTTTTGTTTTTTTTAGGTCCTTGATTATCGAGATTTTTAGCCATTGGCTGGTTCATCTCCTATCGTAGTCACTCAAATTCTTTTTGGGTATTTTCGTAACTTTTTCGGGGGTGAGATTCGAACTCGTGACTTTGGCGTGAGAGGTATGAATGTTAAACACTACGCCGGAGTCGCCCCGTACAAGAAATCTTTTGTGCAAGTGCGATTGGATTTGAGAAAAAAACAGTATTTATACACCCCTCTATGGGACTTTGTATGGGAGTTAACTGCCACTTTTAGTGTCATTTAATAAACTTATTTTATTTTATTTGAAAATTGTGATAAATCGTCTATCCACACATGATTGTCACTACACATGATTTTGTGCAAAAAATTTTAAAACACTAATTTAAGTAACTTAAACCCTCTTTTTTTTATTCATTTTTGTAAATGTACATGAAGAAATTAAAAGAAATACCGGTCTCATCATTTGACATCATTTGTCGGCAGGAAAGTAAATGAAACAGTGATTTTTTTTTTTAGAAGCCGCTATCTGGAACATGAAGTACATTTACGCAAAATCTCAAAACTTTTGGACTTTTGTGCTCGCATGACGATAAGGCATGCAGATGCCTACCTAAATTAAAAAAAAAAACCAATAGCGTCGTCCCTTAGCATGGATGGAATTAGCACTATCTAAAATCTTTTAATTTGTTCGAACCTTCTAACGGAATCTTCTTATAAAAATATTTTAAGTGAGCTTACATCATTTCTTTTTAATCACGTTATAACTGCTTATTCTTTCAAATGTATGCGTGTATCATATAATATTTTCATTTCTTCCCAGTTCCTAGTAACAGTGGTGTGTGGTTAACGTTTGTCTGAAGAGAAAATATAGTAAAGGTAAATTTATTCTGGGTTCCGGGACACTGTGGCATTGAAGGCAATGAAAGGGCAGACGAGCTTGCTAAACAAGGTTCAAATGCACAGTTTATTGGCCCAGAACCATTCTGCGGTATATCATACTGTGCCATAAAAATGGAATTAAAATCTAGGGAAGAGCAAAGGGTGATGACCAATTGGTTGGTCACCACAAAGTGTTCTCAAGCGAAAAGGTTTATAATTCCAAATGTTACAATTAGTAAAAAGCTTCTGGAGCTCAATAAGAGAGTCCTTTGAACCTATACTGGCCTAGTAACCGGACATTGCCCGAGTAGATATCATTTGAAAAACAATGGCCAGGGTCAGAATGATATCTGTCGTTTCTGTAACATGGAACGTCGGAACATCTGCTTTGCAATTGTGCATCACAAGAGCAGACTTAAATTTCTGTACAGTGGCTATATGCAACATAAAGAAATTTGGACTGCAAATCCTGGGAAGGTGGTGGGTTTTATAAACTCAATTTTGCCTGACTGGGAGACGCGTCTTAGGCTGGTCACTTGAGAAATGGTGATCTAGCTTTTAGATGCGAATTAGTATAGTAAACAGGGGTATACCACAAAAGTTCAACTCAGTGGACGCAGTGGTTCTGCGCCCAAAAAAAAAAAAAAAAAAACAGTGATGTCTGAGTACTAAGTTATCTCCGTGATTGGAAACATAAGTTTCATTAAATACATGCAAACGCAAACGCAACGGGATGGCCTTAAAATGATAAGTATGTTCTCGGATATTAAAACCAATTGTTTGGCAAAGCAAAATGGGTTTGAAAATCATTAATGTTGTTGAATAAACGTCACAATTTGACTCTTGATTTCTTGATCAGCAACTGGTGTATTGAATTTGTATGAATTGATATTTTGACATGGTCGTAGCTTAAATGATCTACAAATGTTTCATTAAACGTTTTGGGGATTCTGCCGATGAAAAAAAGGGTTGTAAAATTAATTCAAAGCGCAGACAAACATTCAAGCTAGAACGAAGTAAAGCTAAATATATGATTGAAATAAACACTAGCAAATTTTGCTACTATGCAAATCGCGATTCAGTACAGCAAGAGATAGAGATTTATTGACATAAATTCACCGTGCTTTATACTGCACACGAATTGTTTTCCCAACTGATTATTGTAGTGACGTCATCTGCGTATTTGTTATACCTTGTGTGTGTGATTTAGAGCCATTGTTTTTTGTTGCTATGACATTTCTCCAAGTATGTTTTGAAACAGAATCATGGAAAAACAGATAATAATGCGAGGAAAAACTTGAGCTATTTCTGATCGATTCAGAACAACAGCATCCAACAATGTTTCTTCTTTTTGCACAGGCTATAAATGCAATATAAAAGTATTAAGAATAATTCACTTTGGAATTCGGGGGATTTGAAAATAGACAGCATTGGTTGTAGTTTATTGGTTCGATTGTTCACGATAGCAACCATATATTCCTATGTTTCAAACATTTTAATCCATCAGATTGTAGAAATGCATCCGACAATTCAAAGGTGTAATTAGTTGTATTATTGTTTGACGAGATTGTCGCAGAATAAAATGAAAGAATCATAAAATGAATTGTTGTTGTTTTTTTCTTCAAGTAATCAGAGCATACTGTGATGATCATATGACAGCATATATACCACTTATACCAGTTGATTTGACGTTTCTTCAACACTGTAAAAATAGAATGAGTGGAAACAAATAAAATCGAGATACTTTTTACACAACAAAATTGTTCACTTTCCGTTCCATTGAATCGTTCTAAGTTGCCCTTCCGTTCCGTGC
>JASCZW010018897.1:0-14656 GCA_034211315.2 Aedes japonicus | reverse complement strand
GCATACAAACTTAGTTACTAGTTTAGTTAAATTATGTATATTTTATCCATTGTATCTACTATTAAAAACTACGGTATGGAAGGTTGCTTTGTAACGTTTCAACCTTTAAACATTGTTACAACCAATCTTAATACTCGATGTTTCTCTCAATTCTCGATGTTAATGTTCCACTCAATTTCCATTGTTCAATTACCATCGTCCGATCAAAAACAATCAATGAAGATACCAGAAGGCTCGGCATAATGGTAATGATTCTGCATATATTTCTGAACTGTTGAAATGAACGAGCAATACAATACGCATTTTATTTCCACCACTTTTTTTTTGTTTACTTTACTTTGTCAAAACTGGGTGCAACATTTTGCATAATTTCACCTACCTATGATCGATTAATCATCTGAAATGCAATAAATTGTAGCGATAAATACATTTTCCCCACTGCTTCGATTCGAATAAGACATCATAATGAAACTCGCATCCGTCCCCACCCATCGGGAGTGATTGATGTCCAGCTGCACAAAGGATCACATAATGCTGCGCTCAAAACCTCGATAGCAAACATTTCTAATCCAACTAGCAGAATGCACCCCGTGACACATTGAACGCTCGTTCTAATTTCATTGGTTGGTGTTTTTCCCCAGCATGAAATGTCTCTTATTTATCTGCACGGTGCTGAAAGTTCCCAGAGCATCACGCCCTTCTATCTCGCTCATGCCCGCCGCAGAAGACAATATCGGACCATTCTCGCTGTCGTAAGCCGGCGCCAAACAGTCGGCAAATTAAGATTTGATTCGTCACGGTGGCGCCCACAAACTTTTATTTTCATTCTCGCATCATCGCCAGAACCGACGAAGAGAAGCAGCTCGCACTAGGTCCGCGAAGATAGCTCGGCGGCAGAATCCTTCCGGATGTGGATAGTGGATAGAAAACACACAGCGCCAGCCAGTTTGAGGAAGTGGGTGGGATGGGTTCCTTCCGACTGCTACAGCTTCGTGTGTATGTGCGTCGAATGAATAACAACTCAGTCGGTCGGAAGCACATTTCGGCGAGAGTGTTGTCCTTTCTTGCTTTCTGGATGAGTTTTCTCCCGGGAACTATTTGGCTGGTCTATTTGGCAGAGTGTTTATATACGGGACGTTTGGGACGTGCAGGAATCGGTTTTCCGGGTAGAAATTGATTAAGATGCGATTTTAGATTGTTATTGGTGGGTCGGTAGTTGTACGTCATTTGTGGATAATTGCACATCGACCGACTCGAAATGCAAAGCCTACATACTCATTGCTAATCGACGGAGCGGGAAAATTCGGAGACGCATTATTTCCAGAAGTCGTACTTATTATGGACTCCACAAGACCATAAGGCCTATTATACCTCACCACCATACTAAGTGTTTCATGTACAATATGCTGATAAGACCGGTACTTCTCTATGACCATGAAACGTTCACAATTCTCGAGGAGAACTTACAAGCACTTGAAATTTTTTAACGACGTGTGTTCAGGACCACCAAGCAATCCGTTCAGTAGGTGAAGACTGACGGAGCTGAGCTGCAAGCCACCCGGCGGGTCATAGGTTGCGGATCATGAACGGCTCCCAGATATGGAGGTTAGAGGCGAATTAAATAAGCATCCCCGGACCGGCAGCGGGGGCTGCCTAGGATGTGGGGGGGGGGGATCTTAGCAGTTGCTGGACTCTGTTGAGTTTATGTTCTTCATTTCAGGGGCGGCTCAAAACGGCGTCTGTTCTCCATGTTAGGGGCGGCCGATCATCGTCCTTGTCATAGCGTGGGATTCTAAGCAGAGCTGTGCTCGATGGTCCTCCGGCGAGACAGGGGGTTAGTGCATGCCCTACAAGCCAGCCGTAAAAAATAATAGTAATGGAAACACACGATGTTAATACGGACCAGATCAATCGGCATAGACCCAGGCAATGAAAAAGGACTAACGATTAGAAACTCGGAACATGGAACTGTAAGTCCCTTAATATCTCGGGAAGTACCAGCATTCTTCCCGACTTACTGAGGGTCCGCAAGTTCGATATTGTAGCACTGCAGAAGGTTTGCTGGAAAGAATCAAAGGTACATACGCAAAGGGATGGTAATACCATCTACTAGAGCTGCGGTAATACACGCGAGCTGGGTAAATGAGAATTTGGTTGATGACCAATCGACAGCAGAATGTGCAAGTCGAGAATCAAAGGCCGTTTCTTCAATGTCAGCATAATCAACGTGCACAGCCCTCGCATTGGAAGTGACGATTACGACAAGGATGATTTTTACGCGCAGCTTGAACGGGAATACAACAGCTGCCAAACCATGACGGCAAAATCGTCATCACAGATCTCAATGCTCAGATCAGCCAGAAGGAGGAATTCAAACTAGTAATAGGAAAGCTCAGCGCCCACCAGCTTACGATCGAAAACGGCATCAGACTCATCGATTTTGACGCTTCCAAGAACATGGCCATACGTAGTACCTACTTCCAGCATAGCCTCTAATATAGGTAAACCTGGAGATCACCACAACAGAACGGATCACAAATCCACCACGTTTTGATTGATGGGAGAGACTTCTTGGATATTATCGACAACAGGACCTATCGCGGCGCCAACATCGACTCAGACCACTATCTGGTAACTGAAGATACCCGAAGTTGCCACTAACTACGCGCAAAGAATTTAAGCAGCGTTGCCTTGCGGGTGAACGTGAGGTAATTGAAAGATGGAAGCAGCACTACGATGAACACTTGAATGGCGCAGAGGTGAAATACCAAGACAGCAGGAGGAATGCCTTCAACGGTATGGTGGACGAGGGTGACGTGCAAACTTTCACAATAAGTGAAGTGAAGGATGCTATCAAACAGCTTAAGAATAACAAGGCAGCTGGAAAGGATGGCATCGGATTGGAACTTATAAAAATAACGGTCGATCGACAACTGACCAAATCTTTAAGTTATGGCAGATCCTCCAAAAGTGTCGCGAAAGTCCCTACACACCACCTATTCATCGACTTTAAGGCCGCATACGATACTATTGATCGTGAAGAGCTATGAAAGATTATGTATGGGAACCTTGTTCCCGGGAAACTGACCAGAATGATCAGGGCTACGATGGATGATGTACAGTGTTACGTGAAGATATCGGGATTCGTTTAAAACACGCAAAGGACTTCGACCATGTGATGGCCTTTCCTGCCTCCTATTCAACATTGCGCTAGAAGGTGTTATGAAACGTGCGGCCTTTAACATGCGGGGTACGATTTTCAATAAATCCGGCCAGTTCATCTGCCTCGCTTATGACGTGGACATTTTCGGCAGAACGCTCCAGGTGGTAGCTGATCAGTACCCCAACCTGAAACGTGAAAATGAAAAGGTAGAATTGAAGGTGAATGCGTCGAACACTGTTGGCTGGATCAACCGAGCATGGTAGAGCTCGCATAAGTAGAATCGATAATTTCTCATCTCCATGCGAAGCGCTAGGATTGGACGGTAATGTATTGCTAGAACGAAACGTTACTTCCGCGCATGGGAGAATACACAAAATAACAATCAAAGTGAGTTCAAGGTGGTGGATGAGTTTGTGTACCTCGGATCATTGGTTACGTCGGATAACAAATGCAGCTGAGAAATTTGGAGACGTATTATTACTGGAATTCGTGCCTACCGAACGACCTTGTGGTCTGGTAAACTTCAACCCCGCACAAAGTGTACCATGTACAAAACGCTGATAAAATCGGTAGCTCTCTACGGGCATGAGACGAGGACAATGCTCATGGAGGACCTGCAATCACTTAGAGTTTTTGAACGACGCGTGCTAATGACCATCTTTGACGGTGTATGTGAAAACGATGTATGGAGGAGACGGATGAACTACGAGCTGGCGCAGCCAAGTGGAGCAAGACTTTGGAAGTGTAGGACATTCGAGGAACTGGAGACAAGCAGCCCTCAACCATGTTTGATAGAGAAATATCGTAACGCAAGTGCGGTCCTAATAGGACGTTGGGCCTGCGTAAGTAAGTAAGTAAGTAAGTAAGAGTTCAGAACCATCATTGGCGCTAAAGCTGGACGGATACAATATGCGGACCATGTTGTAAGAATGCTGGAAAACATTCCCGCAAAAACTATGTTTGCCTTGAATCCAGCAGGGTGCTCAGCAAGAAGGCTTGTTAGAGCAAGTGGATCATGATTTGAGGGACTAGAGAACACGAAGAACCGAGATTCGTGGCGAAACATTGTACTGTAGGTTTGACCCTAATAGGACGTTTGACCAGCATGTGTAGTCGAGTTATTAGTACGAGACACTGAAGAAGTCTGCACATTGTAGACGAAATACGCGTATCTGTCGAAGATAAGCAAAGGTAGTTGGAATTAAATGGAGATTACTAATTTTTCTTCTAATTTATAGTTTCAGCATGTGTAATTAAGTAAGCTCCTTATTGCATGTCCGACATACATCTATTAAATTCAACAAGCATCATTGAAAATTATATTTCCACCCACTTAGAAATTGTGAATTTTATACGAGACGTAATTCATGTTTGTAAAGAGTCGGGGAACGTAAAGATGATGTCTCCTGAAACTGACTTATACGCGATTCGACGAAATATGTGTTTGATTGAATTTATTTTTTTATTATGAGCTAAAGGACGCTTGCATGTGTTGGTCTCTGGGACAGAAATTTACATGAAATTTTGGTCGTGTGAGCTTATAACGGTAGCATTGTGCCATCAGATTCTGTACAGTTACCTCGCCAACTTTGTTCGCCGCACAAAATTGACGAGGCCTCTGCTTCTCGTCATCTTAAGGTTCCGCTTGATAATTGCCCAACATTTCTGGATTAAACCCTGGCGTGTTGGGAGGATTCTTATCCTTGGACACCATCTATACATTGTTCAAAACATTGCACTCTTTGGTATTTTCAGCAATGAAAGATGCCAAATCAGGCCATGCTGCATGGAACAATCGTGCTGAATCAGAAAAGGCAGCAGATGTCTTTTCATGTAATCTTCCTTGTTACCCGTTCAAATTGCAAAGAAAGCCTGACAAACCAGATATTTCTTAGTAAACTTCAACAGTTTTATATGCTCAAAATGCGTGCCTTCCGGTTGCTATATAAAACTCAAACTTCCAGTTATTGTATAAAATTCAAACTCAGGAAGCTGTTTGAGTCTGCTACAAGCATCGGTTGTGAACGGTTGTAACGATACATTGTTGCGCACTATTTTGCTATCGAGTATAACTCGTTAAATTTTCGGCGATCTATTGTTCAGTGGCGCGAGTGATCGGGTGAGCTCAGAAAAAGAACAATAAAACAGCTTCTAGGTGAGATGTGACGGTAATTAGGTCATAAAATACGATCGATACTATTATTTCACCGTGTTCGCCGTATCACCATGGTGTTGATGCTTTGTTTCGAAATGTTTTGTTATCGGCCTAGCGCGTAATCTATTATAACGACGAACTATTGTTTGGTGGCGCGAGTGATTACAGAGTAAATGCCTAAAAAGTTTGTCGACAGTTTTGAATATTTTTAGCGAGTGTTCCCAAATTGAAGAAAAACACCTGTGAAATGCATTCCGGTCAGCTGAAGATAGACGGATTTGTGTAACTTGGGATGACGCCGTGTTTTTTAGTGTAAAATCAAGTGAGCACAAGTCCAAAATGGAAACCAGTCGGAGGTGGTAAGTGCTCTCAGGGAGCTAAACAGGTAATTGTAAGCCATTTTGTCCCTGCATAACTTTATTTTGAACCTACATAAAATATAATCTCATCTTATTATGAATTATATCTACATGATCACATCACTTATCAAAGTGAATCCTGATCTATCGAGCACTACTCTATCAACAAAGAAAAATCTCCTTCCTGTGAACTTTGTGGGGATGCAGAGGTAAACACGGTCTCTAAACAGCAAAGGTCATACTAACTTTTCTTCCCCATTCCCATCTGATTGCAAGGACGAGACCGGCGCCGTTATTGTTTATCAAAGAAATTGAGTCACTGAAATGTGTACAGTGAGATTGGTCGGTTACTCCCAGCCCCATTCAATTGATTGTGCAAGTTCACTGATTCTGATCAATCACGGAGGAGCAATCATCGAATATGTATGTTAGTCCTAAAAATCTGTTTATTTTTATAGAACTAAAATTGAACTGGCAATAACGGAGAACCATCCTTGGCCGGTTAATCTTGCGCATGCTCATTCCTATTTCAGACAACGCAATTCTATCTTCACCGAAATTCAAAAGCTCCTTCGTGTGGTGTAGTGTTACAACCAGAATATCAAAAATACGTATGATCGAAGCTAAACTCAAACACTGTTGGATCAGATTTATTTTCGATAAACGAAAGTACAAACTGTTAGCGGATTCAAAATCTAAAATTCAAAAGACTACGATAAAACCGAAGTTCATACTTCAAAGAGACATGTTAGCAAATTTACAATTTGAAAATTTGAAAAAAGTGAAAGAAAAAATAAGAAAGAAAGAAAAATGGAAGTTCAATTGTTCATGACTCAAAGATACCAAGTTCCTAATATTCTTCTTTAATATTAATGAACTTCTCATGATTGAGAGAAGAAAAATCTCTCAGAATAGTTTTCGCTTTAAATACTAAGAATATAAAAAATACTCAGTTCTTACTTCAAACGACAAGATGACGAGAATATGAATTAGCAAGAACAGCTAATACTTTAACGAAGAAGAAGAAGAAAAGTTCATTGGATGAATCCAAAAAGTCAAATAAGATTACAAAAATTACTAAATTTAATCTTTCGTAAGGCATGCTGTAAGATTGAAAGTTTTCAAACAAGGTAGACCTTCTGGGTGCTGCATGGCTGGAAGAGGGAATGAAAGTTCATGGGTTTCTTGAAAAGAAGATTTCAAGAAAAATTATATTCAATATTCCACATGACATGTTACCAGATATAAAATATTAAAATTCAAAACAAACTGCTCATTTAAATTATTAAATCATGGTCAGTATGACTATCGCGTATAACGGTTACAATAACCATGAAAATGGTCGAATTTACCACGTTCATTCAATTCACTCCTGTATCATTTTACTCAATTTTTGAGTACAACTGAACACCATCTCTTTCTCTCTCACGGAAACGTTACTCAACCTTAAAAAAAGTGGATCTACTCATTAAATTGAGAGATCCACTTTCTGAAAATTAATAACACTTCCGTGAGAGAAAAAGAGAGTACACAATTTTACTCAAAAATTTAGTAAAATTAAACGGTAGTGTAAAGGTGTTTTTTTACCCATTAATGGTTTTTTGCAAACGACCATGCTAACGTCTTGTTTTTCAATTTATTAGCCCCCATATTACAAAACGGCAACTATGCTTTCGTTTCTAAATTGTTGTCAAGTTGGATTTCTCTCAAACATGAAAATATATTACACCGTTTTTGAATAAAATGCTGCCTCTACTGGTTACTACATTATTAAGCAAGAGATTGCTTTAAATTTTAATAATCCAGTGGATGATAATTTCTTATTCCATACCAATAACGATCCTACCGAGAATTGGAACTGATTTATTTTCATAGACGAATTTATCTAAAAGCGGAAAGTTCGATGTGGTTTTCGGATTTTAGAGTTTCTTATATACAGGGTGCGGCAGAAAATAATGCGAAAATTTGTTCTATTTCTTTCAAATCCCATTTTCAACTTATTCAAGCAATAATATCAACATTTTCGAGTGCAGTTATCTTTATAAAGTCCTTTTAAACAAATTTATTCAATGTGTCCTCCATTTTTATTAATAACATCCTCGAGCCGACACCGGAAGCCAGAGCATGCCTTTCGGACGTAGTCCTCCGACATTGACTGCCATGTGCGTGTTATGGTTGACTTCAGGGTTTTCACACGAGGGTGTGATGTTTTGCAGGCTCGTGTTTCAACATATGCCCAAATCAAATAATCCAACGGATTAAGATCTGGACTGCTGGGGGGCCACAAATCCTTCGGCCAAAACATCATGTTATCGTTCAACCATTGTTGGGTTCGACTGGACGGCGCTCCATCCTGCTGTAGAACAACGTTTTGGTCCTCGAAGAAGTTGGCCTTCACCCAGGGAAGCAGTTGGTCCTTTAAAATACCGAAATACACTTCGGTATTGATTTGAACTCCTGGCATCAATGAAAACAGGCGACATTTTCAAACCGTTGGACGCAACCAAGCCAAACATCATGACACCAGCCGGATGTTTGGTTTGAAATTTGAATTTCACTTTTTCCGGAACGTTCTTTCTTTTTTTTTCGGAGAAATAAACTGGTCCGTGCGGCTGTTGGCCACAGCATCGATGCTGAAAAGCTTTTCGTCGGAGAACAGGATTATCATTTTTTCCTTCTTCAACAAGGAAAGTAATCTCTTGGAACGAGTCACTCGTAGTTCCTTGACCTGGTCCGTAATCAAGTGGCGTTTCACTCTGGCTCTGGTAGATGCATGCATGTCTTCTATGATGATTCTCCGCATGGATTTCTCCGAAATATTGGCTTTCTTTGCAAGTTTTCTTATGGAACGCACCGAGGTGCAAACAATTTTGCACTGAACCGATTTGATCACGTTCGCCGTGCGTGAAAGCGCGGGCGTCCGCTTCCCGGCTTCCGCTGGCTAGGACTATACTTCAGGGACTTTTTATGCGGTAAACTGTTGCCAAATGGCACATTTGCAATCTCTTTCGGCTTTTTTTGGGCGAGCAACAAACTGGTGATCACTTCTTTCGCGAACATTTTGACGAATTTGCAATAAAACAAATAGAATGTTTGGATGCAGCACTTGAGAGTAAACATAAACAAATACACTTTCGACAGAAATCAGTCACTAGCTACACGAATTAACCCAATACTCAAGTTTGAACATTTTCGCAATATTTTCTGCCGCACCCTGTATTCTTATAAGTTCTTATGGAAGAATCCAGGTAACGAAAAAGTGACGTTAAACCACAGAGAACAGCCATCCAAGCTAGACAGCCCTGCGTGTGTAATTTTTTGTAACCATTTTAAAATTACAGCTTGTTTTCGTTAGTTTTGATGATTCGTATGTTAATGGCGCCACCTGCGCGCCTTGAGATTTGATTGTCTGTCAATTTTAGTTTGGTGAAACCTATACTAGGCGGCGCTGATTTTCCAACGGTTTGCTTTTAAAAATTTACACAGTAAATTAGGAAAAAAATGTACGAGTCTGAATATCTGTTCTATGTGGTTGAACGTTGTAGATGGCGCTCTTTCAAATGATTTTTCGAGCTGTCTAAGCAAAGTAATTGGAGATAAAAAAATAAGAAAATCTACGATAATGACGATACTGACCAATTCCTTACAGTTTAAAACACAGCTAGAAAGTTATTATCAATTTCAGTTTTAGATACTACGATGTTTAACCTCATTTAAGCTTTACTTGGATTTCTCAATATTTTGTTAAATAATTTTGCTTCGCCCAGAGTGAAAAAAGGTGAATAAAATAAACGTGGATTTGCAGGTACGTTATTATGAGTATTTAAACGTCTATCATGTTAAAAATTAAAGTCCCTTGATTCAGCCTTAAATCGATTGCTGCTTATTACTTTGTTTATTATAACTTTTACAGCTTAAACTTGTACACTTTTATAGCAGAAACTTGTACACTAGCTTTGATAAGTTTTTTTAATTCTTAAGGGTTTGAGCTGTTTAGTGGAATACCTGTAACTAGAAATTAGAAGCAAAATTAGTATTTTCCATTTAATTCCAACTACCTTTGCTTATCTTGACAGATACGCGTATTTCGTCTACAACGTGCAGACTTCATCAGTGTCTCGTACTAATAACTCGACTTGTTTATTAAGGCATTTGATAGTATGCATCACGAAAACAACATTAACACAGTACTGCCTACATTATCAATGATTACCCTTTCATTATTTCCCTACGTTTATTCAAAAAATGATCTTGTGCAAAATTGTTACTAAGGAAATTGTCTATTTCTTAAGCTGAATTTACAAAAATCAAAAAAAAGCAGCAAAATAATTTAGTGATATTTGAAATAACCCATATTACTGGTTGTATGGTATACTTTCATTAAAATTATATATATGTACTAGCTGATCCCGGTGCGAGCGTTGCTACGCCTGCAACTAAATGAATGAACATTACATAGAACTGACCCTTTTTTTTAATGTGTTTTTTTTTTTGAGTGATAAGGAGTTCAAACTTCTATCAGAACATTCTTCTTACCCAGACAATACACAGTTTGTGGATTCGTTACCTGGATAATTGTCAGGATTGGTTGAAATTTGTGTTTGAATTCACCATAGAAACATTTCTTGCATTCAAAAAACCCCGCATACCATTTTTGATTCCATTTGCTTGATTAGTTCTCAAGCTATGCAGAAATTTGTGTTTCATTTGTATGCGAGCCGGAAGGGGGAAGCGGTCTCAAACAATCATAAGAACCTTCCCCAGCCCCAAAAATACCCGCATACATATTTTCACTCCGATCGGTCAGACAGACAGTCAGACAGAAATCCATTTTAATATAAATAAAAATCCTGCTTCAATAACCCCCACATGCCAAATGTGGTTTCATTTACTTGAATAATTCTCGAGTTATGCAGAAAATTGCGTTTCATTTGTATGAGAGCCCCCCTTTCAGAGGGCAAAGGGGTCTCAAACCACCATAGAAATATGTCTGACCTTCAAAAAAATCCACATGCTAAATTTGATTCCATTTGCTTTATTAGTTCTCGAGTTATGCAGAAATTCGCGTTTCATTTCTATGGGACCCCCTCATTAAGAAGACAGAGTGGTCTCAAACCACCATAGGAATAAATCTCTCCTTCAAAAAATTCCACATGCCAAATTTGATTCCATTTGCTTTATTATTTCTCGAGTTATGCAGAAATTTGTTTTTCATTTGTTTGAGAGCCCCTCCCCCCCCCCCCCTTTCTTTAGAAGGCGAAAGAGTCTCAATGACCAAAAAAACATTTCTCTCCTTCAAAATCCTCCAAATGCCAAATTTGGTTCCATTTGCTGGATCAGTTCTCGAGTTAAACATAAATTTGTGTTTCATTTATATGGGAGATCCCTCCCTCGACTTTTAGCAGGCGGAGGAGTCTCAAATCATAATAGAAACATTTCTCTCCTTCAAAAACCTCCATTAGCCAAATTTGGTTCCATTTTCTTGATTAGATCTCGAGTTATGCATAAATTTGTGTTTCATTTGTATGGGAGTCCCCCCCCCCTTCAGAAAAGGGAGGGGGCTCAAATTAGCATTGAAACAGTATTCATTTACAAAAACCTCCACATGTCAAATTTGGTTCAACTTGCTTGATTAGTTCTCGAGTTATACAGAATATTGTATTTCATTTGTATAGGAGCCCTCCCTTTCAGGGCGAAGAGGAATCTGAAACCATCACAGAAACCTTTTTTGCCTTTAAAACCTCATACATGCTAAATGTGATTTCTTTTGTTTGGGGTCTCAAACTACCGTAGAAACATTTCTTGCCTACAAAACCTCCACATGCCATATTTGGTTCCATTTGTTTGATTAGTTCTTGAGTTATGCAGAAAATAGTTTTTCATTTGCATGGGATCCCCCCTTTCAGATTGATCGAAGTAGGTCGCGCTCCGGGACTGACGTGTTTGTGCTTCGCTGCTTGTTTTATCTGCAAATTTTCGAGAAAATTAGATATTTAGTGGAAATTATTGTGTAGTATTGAACTATTCATCTTGATAATGATTCGGTCACTAAAGAGTTGATTGCGGTTCAACACGAGGCTTTCGACTGGTGTAAAAACAAAGTGTCCCCGGTGCAGACGGAACCCCGGACATACCGCCTTGCGGCGACAGGAGGAGCTCGAGTTCACCCGCGTCACTCGGAGATGTTTGGTTAATGGTCGTGGAGCGTTCATGGTCGACCATCTCCTTAAGAACAGAATGTTATCTGGAGGGTACGCGGACCTGCTCTGGTTGCTCGATGTTACAACCACAGCAATGGAATGTTCTGGAAACCCGGGTGAGCTCTTTCCATTTTCTCCTTTTGTGTCCCATTCCAATATTTTTTGTTTCGATATGTATGTATATGTATGTGTATGTACACTCAGTGGCATGGGAGAGGCCGAGCGGGGTTTTGTTGGCGGAAGACTCCATGTTCACCCTCTTGTAACTTTGTTAATTGTCAGTGTTTTTGGATGAAGGTTTGACAGCATTATGCAAAATGTGTGAACCTGGTGTGATCAGGGTTTCATGTTGATAGGGTTTATAGATTTGAGGTTTTCGTGGCATGTGTGAGGGGAGTCATTTTTGGACGTGAAGATTTCAGGGGTCTGTGTTTCTGTGAGGGGATTGGGTGGCATATTGGAGGTTTCTTCGGGGCTTGTAGGGGTGCGGAGAATTGTGTGGGTGGGATTTGAACTGTTTCCATAGGGTGGTTTGGACTGCAGCTGCGTCGGGGTTGACGTACCAGCATGGGCATTTCCCTTTTTCACCCGGTGCTGACCTTGCCGAGGTGTCGGTGCGGGGAGGAAGCCGAGGTGAGTTTTATTAATAATACTGTATAACACTGTATACGTAGTTTTCACAAACCAATTCATACTGAATGCCATATTTTCAAAGTTTTCCGTGGGTTACACTAGTTGTTTGGGATATTTCACGCGTAACAAATCATGTGTATTAATAAGATGAATTCACCTCGGCTTTTTTTTTTTTTTTTGCACCGATGTTTCGGCGGGGTCAGTATCGGGTGAGGGGGGGAGGTGCTCGTGTTGGTGTGTCAACTTTGACGCCAGCTGTGGTCCAGACCCGATGAACTACCTCCAAGTTTTGTCCACATTGTTTTCTGTATTTTTGTAGGCTGTGGAGAGGTTTTTAGTGTGCTACCTGGGTCCTTCACAGGAGTGCGGATTTTTGGGGTTGCTGTGTCCAGGGATGGCTTTTTTTCGCATATGTTGTGATGGCTTCGGGTCTGTAGGTTTTATCGGCATGAGGTTTTGATCGCATAAGATCTATACATTAGTTATTAAGTTGTCAGATTTTCATTTGGAAGTATTGATGGTTGGCGGGGAGACAGGAGGTTGAACAACATGGTTTTTGGGGACAGGGTTTTGCTCGGCTTTTTTTTGCTTCTGAGTGTATGTGTATGTTTGTGTATGTATACATGTGTATGGATGTGTGAATGTTCAGTTAATTTTATAATGCATAATATATATATATGATCACATCACTTATCAAGGTGAATCCTGATCCATCGAGCCCCTACCTACTAACATGAAAAACCTCTTCCTGTGACCTTTGTGGGGATGCAGAGGTAAACACGGTCCCTAATCAGCAAACGTCACACTAACTTTCCTTCCTATTCCCAACTGATTGCAAGGACGTGGCCGGCGCCGATTATTGATTATTAAAGAAATTGAGTCACTGAAACGTGTACAGTGAGAATGGTCGGTTACTCCCAGCCCCATTCAGTTGATTCATTGTGCAATTTCACTGATTCTGATCAATCACGGAGTAGCAACCATCGATACGTGCAGTCAGTCAAGCTAAGCTAAGCTAAGCTAGCATGGGATCCCCCCTTTCTAGAAGCGGGAGGGCTCTCGAATTATCATAAGATGCTTTCCCGGACCCAAAAACCACTGAATACAAATTTGCAAAGCAGTAGGTATAGTTCTCATGTTTGGTTGAAATTTGTTTCATTTGTATGAGAGCCCCCCTTTTTAGAGGGAGGAGGGGCTTTGAACCACCATAAAAACATTTAATGCCTTAAAAAACTGGTCCATTCCAAATTTGGTTCCATTTGCTTGATTATTTCTCTAGTTATGCAGACATTTGGGTTCCATTTGTTTGAGAGCACCCCCTCCCCCCTTCCTCCTCATATGACGGAAGAGTCTCAAATCACCCTAGAAACATTTCCCTCCTTCAAAAACTTCCACATGCGAAATTTTATTCCATTTCTCTTATTAGTTCTCGAGTTATGCAAGGATTTGCGTTTCATTTGAATAGGTTCTCCCCCTTTCAGAAAGGGGTGGGGTCTCAAATCAACATAGAACAATTTTTTGTCTTCATACCCCCTTTCTGAAAGGGGGGAACCTATTCAAATGAAACGCAGTTTTTTGAAGAAAACGCGGTTTTTTGAAGAAAAACCACCACATATTGAATTTGGTTCCATTTGCTTGATTAGTTCTTGAGTCATGCAGAATAGTGTATTTCATTTGTATCGGAGCCCCCCCCCCCCCCCTTAGGATGGGAAGGGGTCTCAACCCCCTCTAATATTTTTGTCTTAAAAAACCACCACATGCTAAATTTTGTTCCGTTTGCTTGATTAGTTCCCGAGTTATGCAGAATATTGTGTTTTATTTGTATGGGAGTCCCCCCTTTTATGACGGGGAGGGTTCTCAAGCTACCATAAAAACCTTTTTTGCCTTCAAAAACTCACACATGCTAAATTTGTTTTCTTTTGCTTGATTAGTTCTCGTTCTCATAATAAAACATAACTTGTGTGTAAATTTGTGTTTCATTTGTATGGGAGCCCCCCTTTCCAGTGAAGGGAGGGGTCTCAAACCATCATAAGATTATTCTCCGGCCCCTAAAATCTCTGCATACAAAATTTCACGCCGATCGGTCCTTCCGCTCGCGAGCTAAATCGTGACAAAGGAAACCCCAACTCATTTTTATTTATATAGA
>JASCZW010018896.1:0-14635 GCA_034211315.2 Aedes japonicus | reverse complement strand
TCAGTTAATAGTACATGTAGTAGTTAGTGTTTTTAAACACTCTGACATCTATAAAAGTGCCATTATATATATACATATATATATATATATATATATATATATGTATATATATATATATATATATATATCCATATATATATATATATATATATATATATATATATATATATATATATATATATATATATATATATATATATATATATATATATATATATATATATATATATATATATATATATATCTATATATATATATAAAATGATTTCTGTCATGTACCATCATGTCTGCCCTACTTACAATACTGTCTCCCAATTGTGAAACAAAACTACTGAACAGATCAACGTAAAATTTTGTATGAGAAAAGATTTTAGAGACTGAAAGGTCTTGTAGTAGTTTTAAGGCCCTCCTTCTCCAGAAAGGAATACATACAAATAAACTGTTCACATACTCAAGGCTGATCAGCAAAGGAACAGTGTCAGCATGTAAAATTTTACAGAGCAATAAATATTTATATGTAGTATTGAGACCCATATCCCCCTCTCAAGGAGAAACCCACTGAATGAAACAGAATTTTCTGCATATCTCAGAACAAATAAAGCAATCAGACCATTTTTGTGTAGGGTTTTCAGACAATTTTTTTTTCTTGCTAGTTTGAGACCCTCCCTCTTCTAGAGAATTGCTGTCATATGGCTGAAACTAAAATTTCTCCACCTTATATAGTTTGGCATATAAGGATTTTAAAGGCAATGATTGTTTCTACGATAGTGTGATTGATCCTTCTCTCTCTCTGGGAGAGAGAGGTGTCATATAAAATGAAACAAAGTTTCTATATATCTCGAGAACTAATCCGATGGAACCAAATTTGGCATGTAGAGATTTTTGTAGCAAAGAAATATTTCTAAGGTGACTCTTCACCCCTCCGCCCTCTGTAAAGGGGGCTCTCCTACTAAAATGAACTCGAGAACTGATCAAGCATACGGAGACAAGTTTGGCATCTGAAGGTTTTTGGAGGAGCAGAAATGTGTCCTATAGAGGTTTTGAGACTCCTCTGCCATCTGGGATGGGCCATTATAAGGGGGCTTCCATACAAAATAAAACTGACAAATTTCTGAATAACTCGAGAACTTATCAAGTTAATGGAACCAAACTTGGCGTGCGGGAGTTTTACGAAGGCAAGAAATGTTTCTATCGTGGTTTGGGGCCTCCTCACTGTCACTGAAAGAGGAGTCTCTAATATATGTGAAACACCAGTTTTTGCATATACTCAAGAACAAATCAAGCAAATGGAACCAATTTGGCATGTGGAGGATTTTGCAGAGCAAGAAATATTTCTATGGGATTCAATGCTCCTCCCCCATTTTGAAAGGGGGGAGCTCCATACAAATAAAAGCCAATTTCTGCATAACTGGAGAACTTAATCAAGTAAATCAATACCGCTTTTAGCATATGGGGGTTTTGGAGGCTGGATTTCTATATGCATAAAAATGAATTTCTGTCTGTCTGTTTGTACGTCAGACCCTGTATAGACTCGGAAAGTTCTGAACAAACCAACGTGAAAATTATATGACGAAGGGTTTTTGGGGCTGGAGAAGGTTCCCATCGATTGTTTGAGACCCCTACTCTCTCAGGAAGAGGAAACTCTCATACACAATGAGACACAAATTGCTTCCTTAACTCGAGAACTGAACAAGCCAAATCGAATCAAATTTGGCGTATGTGGGGGTTTTGAAGGCAAAAAAAAACCATAAGATGCCAGTTATACTAAATCGACCGTTCATTTGCGTTGCAAGCGTAGCAGCGCACGCGCACCGGACGCAGCTATTATATGTATAACAATGAATTTCTGTCTGTCAGAATCTTGTTGAATCCCGAAAACTACTGAACCGATCGGCGTGAAATTTTGCGTGAGAGGGTTTTGAGATAACAGAAAGTTCTTATGATGATCAGGAACCCACTCCATATCTGGAAGCAGGGGGCTCATGCTAAAATAAAACACATTTCTGCTATCAACTCTTTGAGAACTAATCTCATGCAAAGAAACCAAATTTAGCATGTGGGAGTTTTTGGAGACAAGATATGTTTCTGTGGTTTCTTGCAGACCCCGCCACCCCCTGGAAAGGGACAGATGAAACACAAATGTTCAGCCAAACATATCCAAACGCGCAGAGACTATCCCTACATAGCCGTGGTACAGCTGCATGCAGGGGTTGTATGGTTTGGAAAAGTATCCTATGATAGTTCGAGACCCTCTCTGGCTTTGCAGAAAAACAGAACTGCCATACAGGTGAAAAGCAAATTCCTGCATAACTCAGAGAACTAATCCATGCAACTGGAACTCAGATTCGGTATAGGCGACGTTTTTGAAGTCAAGAAAATGTTTTTATTGTAGCTTGAAGCCCCTCCTCTCTCAAAGCAAGGGGTCCCCACACGAATGAAGCACAAATTCCAAACAAACATGAGAATCAATGCCTACTGCTATGCAAATTTGTACCGCAGTATGGCCGGAAAATTGTATGCCAGTATGTCCGGATTTTTTTATGCTGAGGATTTTTGGAGTCGGTGAAGGTCCTTATGATGGTTCGAGACTCCTCCCTCATCTGGAAGAAGGGGTGCTCCACCAAGGAAGCACAAATTGCCACATCTAGCTCGAGGAACTAATCCAAGCAAATGGAACCAAATTTGGCATGTGGGGAGTTTTAGACAAGATTTTTTCTCTCTGGTGGGAGGGGGGTAGGCCTCTCAAACAAACGAAACAGAAATTGGAACCAAACATGAGAATTATCCATGCAACTTAAACTCATAATGTGTATTTCTAGGGTAAGAAGCATGTACTGATAGAAGTTTGACCCCTGCTTAGCCAAGAATGGGGGAGGCTTGAGTTACTCTCAGTGCTACATTATGCAATAGATGTTGATCAAAGGTTATGCAAGGGAAAATTACATTCAAACTGACAGGATACTGCTTCGTTTGATGATACATTTTTTTGTCAATGAAATGCTTCTACGCAGAGAGAAAGACCTATAGAAACTACCGATCCAAAAGTACTATATATATAGTTTGGAAGAACTGAAATAGCGCAGGTCACCGAAACTAGCGAACTAGAAATAGCGAAACGAATCTGAAAGTTGATAAACTTTTTTCGTCTTGCAACGATACTGAATGTAGTTGATCCAGTATAGTCACAAATACACGAGAAACTTTGGAGTCCCTTGCGCTGAACTGGCCGGCTTGACGTGCCGCAAGGGCTCAGTAGGGATTCCAGGACCCGAAGCTAGAGTCAGTTCCATTGTGGTTATATCACATCAATTATTTTTTCCACTATAGCAGCAGCACATCCATATTATAGATATACTATTCTTTGTAATTTCCGGTTATCCAAGGAACTCCTAAGTATTTTTAAATAATTTCAAACATATTTTGTTTTTTTTCGGTGGTTATGATAATTTATCAAAGGTTAGTAGTGCAGAAGCGGGCCCGTCTATGCTTGCAGCAGGATCGCAATCTGTAGATATGTGAATACAATTAAAGATTGATATTATAATTTTATATGCATCCTTCGCTATTTTATCTATGTTCTATGCCATTTTCACTGAAAAAAAAAATGTAGGAAGCATTATGTACTAGCAAATTTTACTCAAAAAAGCATTTCCTTATTCACCAAAACTGTATAATTTATAATCATTGCTCTCCTGTTTCCCATTATCTTTTCTAGATCTAGACCAATAAGAGTTATCGGACCTTTTTTGTCTGGTCTTACTAATCTACGTTTTTGGCATTATTCATGCTTATATAAAATTTATTTCTCCTAATTGTTCTATTGCTTTTGGCTTTTCCAAGACTATTAGGACATTAAAACATATCTAATCTTTTTTTCAATTACAAACCAGTGGATAACAGATATATATATATGTGTATATGTGTGTGTGTATATATTTATGTATATATATGTATATGTATATGTGTATATGTGTGCATATGTGTGCATATGTGTATATATATATATGTATATATATATATATATATATATA
Organism: Aedes japonicus; assembly: GCA_034211315.2. Taxonomy (NCBI): domain Eukaryota; kingdom Metazoa; phylum Arthropoda; class Insecta; order Diptera; family Culicidae; genus Aedes; species Aedes japonicus. Next base: position 10,604 of record JASCZW010018896.1, on the reverse strand, counting down.
TATATATATATATATATATATATATATATATATATATATATATATATATATATATATATATATATATATATATATATATATATATGTATATATATATATATATATGTATATATATATATATATATATATATATATATATATTATACTTACGCTTATTATGTTATTTGACTATAACTGTGAAAACAAATTCTTAGTAGATATTAATTTTATCGAAGCTGCAACAGCAGTGAAGTCTTCCGATGACCAGCTAAAGTTACAGATGTACAGTGTTCAATAAGTTCGGATACACTTTCAAAATTTGTTAAAAAATGAAAACATGTTTTTTATTTTTGGATTTATGTTATTGAAAGCTATGTTTACAAGGAACGTTTACAACATTTCTCTTGGAATGACCCCCTTTGTACTCCTTAACGAGCTTCAAACGTTTCTCGAACGCGTCGCAGGCAGCACGCACGGACTGCATGGGCATTTCGTCCCAGATTTTGAGAATTACCGTCTTGAAATGATCCAAAGTGCTGACCTTGTATTCGTTCAGCTTCGCCATCATATAGGACCAAACAAAAAAGTCAGGAGGATTCAAGTCCGGGGAGCTGGGAGGCCACAAAGTTTTGTCCAGAAAGTCGGTTAAATTGTCCCGACACCAGGCTTGAACCACATTTGCCGTATGGGCTGGTGCACCGTCCTGCTGGAACATCGTAGTGCTCATCGCCGTAGAGGCTTCGGAGACTGGGGGCAACAACCTTTTCCAAAACCTCAGTTTTGTAGTACGCCGCGTTGATTTTGACGTTTTCTTCAATAAACACCAAGGGTAGCTTACCACGTTTGCATACCGCCCCCAAACCATCACCGACGCGGCACTTTGGAACCGAGGGATGTTTATATTGATTCAGGAATGCTGTCCCTCGATGGCGCCCACACCCGGTCATTTTGCACATTGTGCGGCTGCTGCAGCACGAACAGTTTCTCGTCCGAAAAACAAACTCCTGACCAGCGTGCCGAGAAGGATCCTCTTAGCTCGATCCAACCGCTTTTTGCTGGTAGCCTCCGAAACGCCATGGACCTTACGTTTTTGTAAGGCCTGAAACCAAGGTCCTTGGTGAGTATGGTGTGAGCGGTTCCAATGGAAACGTTGAGATCTGCAGCCGTTTTCCGGATTGAGCGGTTCTTTTTGCGCCGAATTCGCTCCCTCACGATCTTGATGACCCGTGGCGTCCTCGCTGAACGCGGCCGACCGGATCTCGCACGGTCATTGGCTCGAGGACGTCTCCCGGTATCGCCTGATGGTCGTGTAGACAAAGTTCCGCTTGACCCCATGCGATTTCAGCAGCCGGAATATATCGCCGGGTCGCTCACCGTTCAAAAACGCTTAATTACGAAGTCCCGATACTCTTTCATCGTGCGTAACAAACTGAACAACAACTAACAGAATGTCAACACCGCGCACATTCGGTAGCGTATGAATGAAGCCAAAGCTGACACCAATACCAATGCAGAATATGTACATGGCGCATACCTACGCAATGATGAAAACTTGTATTCGAACTTATTGAACACCGTGTATATTCTACTATAGTTTACTGGCTTGCTCGTATTTTTATTTTACATTATAACGATTTTTATTTTATGTTATGATATCAAATGATATGATATTATTGCATTTAAATTCATTTGATAAAAATTGCTATAGTACCTGTGAGACTCACTACAAAAAGTTTTTGTGATTCAAGGAAATGGAACAGCACTTCGAAATTTTTGGTTTACTATTCTTCATATGCTATATAATTTCAGATCATCCATGGATATTCCAAGTATTGTAAAATATGTTTAAATCATTTTTTTTCTCATAGCTACTATATTGTCTTCATTTTCAGGTTTACAAATGGAATTGTTACTATCATTCTTACATTTACTTACTATATTAAATATCATTGTAATAATCATTCACTATATTTTTTATCAGTTTAATATTCACTATATTTTATATATTACTACATGACATTGAATATATATTGGGCAGGGAGGGAGCATCAAGGTATCATTCAAGCTGGAATTGGACAATGGAGTGGTATGACAACCGGTGTCTAGGATGGAATAAACAGTGTCATTTTCTTATCCTACCGATTCGATTGTGATGTTGGGAATTCTACTCCAACAGTTTCAGCGTGAGTGACGCGCCCTTCTTAACAAGCAATCCCGTAGAAAGCTTAATGAGTATTGCGAATTGGGTTATGCGATTTGTTGGATCTTATCGTTGGAAGGAGAATCTTATGTTCCCGCGGGTTTCGCGTAAGTGTCCCTGCTTAACTCAATTTGATCTTGCTATTAAGTGGAGCTGCATACATGACAAGGTCGTAGAAGGGATGGTGGCTACCTCACATACATACATACATACAGGAGCGAATATGTGTGTATACTTCTAGAACATAAAAAGAAACAAAAAGAGCCTGGTAGGGTCACAGTGGAAGCAATCCGGAGTCTCATGGACAGTCAGGCATCTCGGCCTCTGGTTGGAAAAAGACCAAGTAGCCGCACAAGAAAGACCTACGTGTACGAAGCACATGCATTCGAGTATCATCTAAAGCGGTATGTACCCAACAAATCAAAAGTAATAACAACAGTGTGGGTAAGTAAATCAGTTAACATTTCCAAAACTACATACACATCATACATACAAACATAACTATATATTAAAAAACCGCCCACAAATACCCATGTCCAACAGAGCAGCTTATTTTCCCGATGAGTCTAATGTCAAATACTTTGTTCCATTTGGTAGCATAGAATAAGAGAGATAGCTATTACATTGTCACACCTGTTACTATATGAAATTGCGCAGATACAAAAAACTGCACTGACACGAATATCACTTACAATGTAATGACACGAACAAAGTACAAAAACACAGACTTTAACAAATACCTGGACAACAAAACGCGAACACGGACTGATACTTAATCCCAAAAATTTTCAAGAAGATTATGTGAGCTGATTTCGAAAGCCTGTTGTTTATTTGGTCACCATAGACTAATCCTTCCGGCATAATCACTTGAGAATTTTCAAAAACCAACCCCGATCATTGCAATCCTATGGGGATAAAAAAAAAAAAAAAAAAAAAAAAAAAATACACGAGAAACTTTGGAGTTCTTGAAACAATCAGAATCTCGTTTCAAGTCTTAACCAGTCAGACTCGCGGCGGAGACAACGATAGATTCCACCTCTCGCGAGGGTACGTAGATATAATACTCAATATTCGATATTGAACAATTCGTAGTAAATAATTTGCTATTTCATAGTTTTGCGCTTTTACAAACAGTCTTTGGTGTATACAGACGTCAAGATACGTATGCAACAATTCTTAAAACTCCATTGGCAACTACGATCAAAATTCATTTAAAACCTTAATCTGTTCCTCAGGAAGTTTTATTTGTGTTATTTAATTCAAGGTAAATTAAGTTACTGTAATTGATTCGATAATTCATCTTGTTTTGCAGGTTTGTTTTAGCAGGAGAAAATCTTTAGAATACCTAAAAATATCACAATAGACTAAATATTCTTGATATGTGTGCCATTTCAAATGTCAATGTCACTTTTAGTCCTTGAACTTCTAGGTTACTGATCTCTTTTCGTTACTCGCTTTATCGCACCTGCTGATTGAAGACTCCTCACTTCAAGAAAGATTTTCAAAGCAATCCTCTCCCAAGAATTTCAAAATCATATCACTTACTACCTAAAAATCAACACTTGCCTCTATCCTGATGATATCCCTGGAATTATCTACCAGTCCAACGGTGATATGTGCCGTTCGTGCCCATACTTTCCTGCACAGTCTCTAGGTGAAAATTTGCCAAACACCAAACCCACCGGGGGGTGGGGGGGTGGTCGACCGACCGGCGTTCAAATATGCGTGTCAGATTGCGGCCAATCCGTGATTAATATTTGATGAAATCTGATCGGCATCGAATAGATAACAGCAAGAGAGCACAACCATCACGGGAATGGCCAACCTTTCAGCAGCGGATTTGGAATCCGTACGTGAAAGGTGTGACCCTACCGCGCCGGCATCAACTCAAACGATTACGGTATTGTTCTAACCGTATTCAGTGTTCGAGATTCGAATCCCTAATTGATAATTCATATGAATCTCCGTCAACAACAACAACAAAGACAATTCCGGACACTCACTCACACTAGGATTTGTCATTTTCGGGCCGGATTTTCCAGAACGAAAGTGGAATAATATTGCGATTAGAGGGCGGAACGTAGGTGCGATCTCCGGACCGAGCGCTGGCAAAAGTTTTATGCCGTTGCATATTCAATGTGAACATGTCGCCAGACAGGAGCGAGTAGGTGGGTTTTCAATTATACAATCTGTCGAATAGGGAAGCGATAGAACTTTCCAGCGGCTCTTTTGTTGCTCTAATTTTCGTCCTACCGGGGGAAAGTTGTGAAGTAAATCGGATTAAACGGATTAGCAGCGCGGTAATCCGACTTTTGGTCCACATTTTGAACCGCATCATGGGCCTCTTGAGTTTTCCCTATAGGCAACGAATCGCCTCAGGTTGCTAGGATTTGTTTTTGGTGGAGGCGCGTTATGCCTTATGAATATTGATGAGCTTATTGGTGAGCCGCATCAAGTTTTCGAACAGCTGGGCTAAGCGGAACCAAGTACCTGGTGGGATAATTTCGTTGCTAGGGGAGATCTCTTGCTGTGTATAATTGTGGTGAAAACAAAGCCGTATCCTAGGTTAGATGCATCAGCTTTTACAGATGAGCTTAATGAGTTTTTGCTCGTTTAAAATCTGAAATCTATCGACCTGAATAAGACGTTCTACATTTTTTTCAAATTTTTCTCACACCGCAGAGCTTCGACCACATAGCAGGTATGCAATCTCCAAAGCTTCAAAAACCCACGTATTTATAAAAAGAGACAAAATGACAAGCGCAGAAAAAAGACCTGGTCAAGGTCTATTTACCGAAGATGAAACAGAAATCAGAAATACTCCTCGCACGGAGAATAAATAACATAACAATTAATGTATGAGAAATCAGTTGTTGTATTGAATAATTGAGTCTTTTGTCGGCATCCTTTTCACGTTTGCAGAGCAATTCCATCGTATTTAAATACTTGGAAAATCATCATCTTTCGATGGAAAGAGCATCTTTCAATTGCTTCCATTTCGTAAATTATGGCAACACATTGACGAATCCTACTTTTCGCCGCACATACATCTACTCGTAGTTTCTAAATTATGGAAAAAAATCTACCAAAAGTGCAACAACGCTGCATCTATTTTGCGCTCTTCTGCGATGGGTTTGCCTGGTAGAAACTTTGTGACACATATGTCCCAAATTCAATCTATCTGACCCGCCCGGTGTCATGGGAACGGTCTAATTGGACCGACAGCATAAAGCCGATCTAATTGAAATGGTACTTTTTGCCGCTCTCAGTAGACCTTCTCATACACTTGTCACCGCAGCTCGTTCGCTTCCTACCGAGAGCCCTCATCAAAGATCCGAGGCCGGTCATCCGGGTGGTGTGCTTTGATGGGACAACCGTGCCTCAGATTGTGGCTCTGATTTTCTATGCAAGCATACAAAAAGTGATGCGACGATGGTTGCCTGCTAGGATCGATTTTCAAAATTCGGACGGTGTTGGAATTGGATGATCAAAATAAGTTGTCATGAAAATTTGACAAGTGACATTTTTTTTTCAAATAAAGCCTGTCCCCGTTAAATTTCGTACACCTTTCTTTCAGTGTAGAATTTGAATTATTTCCTGGATCGCGGAAACGATTCACATATATGACAGCTGAAACTCCTCACTGAATTTCGTGGGACAACATGTTGACATTCTTGTTAAATTCAGTAAAATGGCTTCGAATCAAGTGTAGTACGCAAACGCATTTTGTACGAACGGCGGCCAAATCCGAATTCATCGGTACGCGATCTTGCCAAAAAACTAAAACTACCGAAAAGTACCGTGTTCTATGTTTGCAAATCAGTTGACGAGCGCTTGACTGTGGATCGGAAGGTTGGAAGTGGAACAAATCGAACAGTATGCTCCCATTGTTGAGTAAAATCCCAATCTTTCTGTGCGAAATGTTTTGGGTCGAAACGACTAAGTTTACTGCACTGACAGCAATGGACTAACTCTAAGACCAGTAGGTCCCGAACAAATACGATTTTTTTTGGCTCAGTCAGCTCTAGCACAACGGTCCCAAGCTTGGTCCCATGCTCGCTCTTAAGCTTAATGATGCGCCCCTTATAATGAGCTTACACGAACACACTCTCAAATATTCTGTCAAAATAACACAGCAAACCAAACAAAAGCGCAAATATGTATACATTGTATAGCAAGGTGCTGGTTTCAAGGTGTACTTCGGACCGAGGGGTTCTACAACAGTGAACCAATTTCAAATCGCTAGTTGCATATTTATTGTTGAGACCGTCCTTCCCCTCGGTTCGTCCCAACGGTCTAGCGCAGGCATAGGGACTTTGTGGGTCCTTGTACTTCAAATTCATCACCCAAACTTTGCTCCATTAATGTGAGTTCCGAGTCATCGTCTACAAATGCGTAGGTTCGCAACGTCTTTGAAAGTCCACGAAGAAGAACTGGTACAATGCTGAACAGAATTCATGACTGTCTTTGATGTACATTGCAGCTGTTGCTAGTAGCTTTATTTCCTTGCACTTGTGGGGTGGCTGGCGCCGGAGGATGAAGTCGATGATTGCCTTTCTTGGTCGTGTAGAAAAGGGTGGTGCAAGTAGGAGCATCCATCAAGCGTTCACCGTTGACTTCTTCTGATATCTTAGTTTTGCTGTTCGTTGGCGCAGTTGACGGTTTCCACGACGGTTAGTGGTCGTCTTCGGAGTGGAAATTCAAAAAACTATATTTTTTCGTTGATTTGGAACTCCCTGTACTAAACGAAACGACACTGGCGTCCTTAGCAACGGAACGTAGCGACAAACTGAAGTCCATGACATTTGGTGAAGGATTGTACCGAGATTTATTTGCCCAATCTAGCCTTTCCACCAACTCGTACCTCAGTGAAGCCTGAACTCTCCGATTTCGCAGGCTTCTACCATAGCGACGAGGTTTTCAACACTGGACTGGATTTCGGTATCCAGTGTATCGATGCTAGGAAATGGTAACGAACGGATCTTCCTGACGTTCGCCTGAACAATGATTTCGGGCCGTCCATCAGGGTCTTGATGATGACCATTACTCCAGGCACGTTCGAAGGGTGGAGCATTCGACACTTACCTGCTTCCAACGCTTTTCCTTTAAGGCTTTCTCGTAGCATTAGCATGCTTCCATCGTTCGAATACCCATATAGCTGCGTGGAAGAGTTGAAAATTAAAAATAAGCGGCCAGTCTTCTGGGCTACCAGTAAATTCTGGCATAGCTAGCGGCCAGTTGACTTCGGTTCAACGCGTAGCCGGTGTCTTCGATAACACTCGCGGGAGGCATGAACCTTTGTCGCGATCGAGGGGCTGGAGTAGATCTTTGTCCGGGAATGAATTCTGAAACGCGCGGGAAGTTTCCTGTCTCTCACGTAAGTTTGGGGAGCACTGGGATCGCCGTTCGTGTGGAATTTATTCTCGCGTGGGGGAAGACATCTGTTACCTTGAGGATTCCTGGAAGTACCGATGGTTTGTAGATAGCTACATTTTGAGTAACTGTTCTTCTTTCTTCGCGTTTCACGCTTTCTTTATTGCTTTCGCAATTAGCTTATTGCTTGCTCTCAACTTACTGTTCTAAATGCACTTCCACAGTTATTAATTGAGAGCTTTCGATGCCAGGTACCATTTTTGCATTAGTATGATTGTGTGATAAGAACAATCATACCCTCTGCCCTATTCCTTAACGAAAAATTCCTAGACCAGACCGGGAATCGAACTCAGCCACCTCTAGCATGGTGTTGCTTTGTAGCTGCGCCTTTACTGACTGAGCTAAGGGAGGACCCAGAGTAACTGTGCAATCTCAAAGTCATCATCAAAATCCTAAGATTGTATTCCTTGAAGGGGAAATCCGCTACTACTAGCTCGGTTCACGCGAAGGCGACGTGGGCGGTTTTTCTGATAAGGGGGTCGTTTCTGATCCTGACATGTGCTTCAGGACGTTCAGGAACTTACCGTTCTAGTTACCTGTTGGCTCGGAGGGGGGAAACAACTTGGACCGTCGGCTGAGACCCATTTTTAGGTTGGACTTCCTTTTTCGGTACTGTCTGCTTCAGATGAACTGCTGCATCAAGCGTCTCCGGAAGAATTGCAATTTCCGAATGGTTCGAGTTGTTTGTACCTCCTGCACTATAACCAACATTGAGTGAACATCCTTCCTTACTGGCAGGTTGTCGGATCTCGAATGCGTCGTTCGACCGTCGACTGGCCATTCTTCTGTCTGTTACAGAATTCGTAAATTTGGTACTAGTGTGCATATGAGCCTCCAATTAATGTATGCTATATCTAGAGACCTTTACTATTTAGGGCTTTGCTTTCTTCAGCTAACTTGTGCTAATGTCTCAATTTTTCCATGTGATAGTCTTATAAGTTCGAAATTAACTCACTACGTGACATTAGTGTGATCAATCGATCAATCAGACGATCAGATGCAGCTGCCGGTCGCTTTTTACTTGATCGATCCACCTTGCTCGTTGTGGCTTCATTTTCGAGAATCGTTTTAACAGGGGTAGTATCCGACATTCTTACGATATGCCCAGCCCACCGTAGAAGGCCGATTTTAGCAGTGTGAACGACGGGTGGTTCTCCCAGCAACTGATGCAATTCGTAGTCGGTCCTCCATTTGCACTTCACCGTAGATCGTACGCAACACTTTTCGTTCGAGGACACCGCCTCGATTTCATCACCGTCGATCTGAGCTCGGAGTGGGTGGCTCAATTTGGCGAGGCATATTTGATGCATCAGTCCAGTTTTAAACTGCGATGAGACTAAAATTTTCTATAAAAAGTTTTTTTCAAAGACCTTACGCCTCAGAGCATCTAAAAACAATGCCAGGATCCGCCAGGAACAATGCTGGATCCGTCCACAACCTTTCTGGAGGACATTGTGATCTCATCACCTACTGCAGTTGAGATAGTCGAAAAGGTTAAGCAGCGATAACTTGGTTTAACAGCTGAATTTATGAATATAGTGTATGATAAAATTGTAGTTCTTGACAAATTCTACAAATTTGTGCTACAGTGCATTGCCCTAACTGTTATATAAAAAGTGTTATATACACTGTTATATTCAAATGATTCAAATGATTCAACAGTATTGGGTCGAAATGACTATTTACAGCACTGCTTTGGACAATAACGTGGTACGTAGTGACAAAATTCTGAAAATGTTGATGGATTTGATCAAGTCTCTCTCTCTCTCTCTCTCTTTCTCTCTCTCTCTCTTGCTACTTCAAGTTACTACTTCTATATTGCTGGCCTTTGTTCCTTGCTACTCCTGCTCCTGTATTACACCTGCCGCATGCTACTTTTCGGCCTTTTTTTATTCCTTTGCTCTAGGGGTATGTACAGTGTTAACAAACTGATTTCTCAAATTTTGACTAGCGCCCACAGTGAGTGAGCTCCGAACATATTGGGCTACCATCCGGAAGGGGTGGGTGACATGCACAAGTTTGCTGAAGAAAGCAATTTCCTAATTTGTAAGAGTCTCGTGATTTAAATTTTAATAATTCTGAAACCTGCTATCCGTAGCCTGGAACCTCATAGAACGTATCCCAAGTAGCGCACTACGATCATAATTAGTAGTAGTAACTTGATTATGACTTAGCAAGTCATATTTATGTTATCACAACCGAATGGCAACAAGTGTGCTACTTGGGATGTGATCATCATCCGGATGGACTAGGTAACTAGAACGAATTTAATTTAAAAAGTAATATCGTTATTTGTAAGGCTCCCGTGATCCATCCTAATCAAACTGAAACATCATATGCACACTAGCGCCGCATAGTGAGAGAATTTCGAACATATCTGACTACAAGCACATGTTTGCTTAAGAAAGCTTCATCATAAATAGTAAGGCTGTCAAGATATAGCAATCACAAACTGGAAGATTATATGCACACTAGCGCCGTATAGTGACCGAATTCCAAACTTGTGGGACCACCTCTAGGAAAGGCTTGGCCACTATGACTAACTTCCACTAACTGATGAGGCTCTCGAGATATCCTAGGATGAAACCAATTACCCCTTATCCCAACGCGTCACAGCGTTTATATTGAGTAACTCGAAAGTAAAGCACCTCAAACCGGAATCCAATTGATCATATTTGTTGGTCCAACCCCATACAACTATTTAGCTAAAGACTGTAGATGTTTATCACTTGAAACAACTGTGATTGACCTCATTTCCCCCAATTAGTGTAATCCCATAAGATGCTGGTATCGATCTTTACGGTTTAGATCTATACGGTTCCAATCAACCAATTAGATCGGTACCCGACTGTATAGTAAGAATTACAAATTCCTACAACAAGACAAAGATTGTTAGGTTAGGATTACTTTAAGAATCGTATTAATTAGTGTAGGAGCTCTTCTCTATCGCACAACAAAGTGCGTGTTAATTTGAACGAGTTTACTGAATTCT
>JASCZW010018895.1:0-14657 GCA_034211315.2 Aedes japonicus | reverse complement strand
TGGGCTTATGTGATGATGGTTTTCTGTAATGGTGGTTTTCTTCGTTTGGAAATGAGAAAAAGAATAACACCGGAGTGCTGATTTAAACCAACAGTAAGGATGCTATTGGGAACTCATTCACAAAGTATGATGGTGGTTTACGTCATTGGATTTTTTGAAACTACACTTGAGAATCGATATCAACCGAATTGAGACTAAACATAGAGTATGATTGATTTTGGAATAACTAAAAAAGTGGAATGGTGGTTTACTTAATCGGGAAAAGAAAAGGTTTTTGAACTACGCCTTCTAATCGATTTTACCTGAAAGGATGCTATTGGGCAAACTCAGAATGTGTGATGGTGGTTTGCATCATTGAGATAGCAAAGAATTTTTCAAACTTCGCGGTCCTCCCTTAGCTCAGTCGGTAAAGGCGCGGCTACAAAGCAACACCATGCTGGAGGTGGCTGGGTTCGATTTCCCTGGGCAGACAATGATACTAATACAAAAATGATACTTCGCATCAAAAGCTCTCAATTAACAACTGTGAAAGTGCATTTAGAACACTGAGTTGAGCTTGAAATGCTTAACTGAAAGAAGAAGAAGTGTCGATTTGAACTAATTTAAACAAACAGTAGGGATGCTATAAAAAAAACGAAGAAAATGAGATAATGGTTTGTGGGAAAACAAACAAGTTTTAGAGTAAGGATGCTGATGGGACCACACACATTGTGTAATGGTACCTTGGGAGATGGGAATCGATTTGAACCAACAGTAAAGATGCGGTTATGGCAGGTGGATGGCATTTACATCTACGCCCTTGCGAGCCGGCTTTACGGCAGGTAATATCGCGTTCTGGCCAGAATACCACGTCTTCGCCCTTATGGTATTTCTTGATGAAGGACGCAACTTCCGGCAGGCACTTCGTACTATAAATTTAATTTTTAAACAATTTTACACATGAATAATTTACCAATATTCAAATTTTGCAATTCTACAATTTTCCAGTATTTTAATTTACCAATTTACCATCTTTACAAGGTAAATTGGTTAGTTGGTAAATTGCAAAGTTAAAAAATTGGAAAATTAGAAAATTAAAAAATTGGAAAATTACAAAAAATTTGAAAATTGTTAATTTGATAATTCTTAAAAACCAACATAACAGTAAACATGGAAAATTGGCGGATGGAAAAAATTAACGATTGTCATATTAGATATTCTAAAAACTTTAAATTGATTTTTAAAAGAATTCACAAATAAAAAATTTTCCAACTTCCCAATTTTCCGATCTTCTAGTTTTTAAATATTTAGAATTTTACAATGTAAAAATTTAGAAATAAACAATTTTTATTTTTAAAATTTTCTCATAATCTTTTTTTTATTTTAACAATTTTACAATTGAAGACTATAAAAATTAACTATTTCCCTATCTTACAACTTCAAAATTTTAATATATATATATTTATATATTCATTTGACAATTCAACTGTGTTACTAAGTTATTATGTTTCTATGATACTATGTTACTATGGAACAATTTAACAATCAAAATAATTAATAATTTAAGAATTTAACAATTTAACAATTTACCAATTTACCAATTTAACAACTAAACAATTTAACAATGTAACAAATTAACAATTTAACAATTTAACAATTTAAAAAATCAACAATTTACTAATTTAACAATTTAACAATTTAACAATTTAACAATTTAGCAATATAACAATTTAACAATTTGGCAATTCAACAATTTATATTTATATAAAAATTGACCAGTTTAACAATTTGACAATTTAACAAATAGTCCAATAATTTAACAATTTAACAATTTAACAATTTAACCGTTTAACAATTTAACAATTTAACCGTTTAAAAATTGAACAATTTTACAATTTAACAATTTTACAATTTTACAATTTTACAATTTTACAATTTTACAATTTTACAATTTTACAATTTTACAATTTTACAATTTTACAATTTTACAATTTATCAATTTAACAGTTTAACAACTTAACAATTCAGCAACTTAACAATTTAACAATTTAACACTCTAACAATTTTACAATTTTACAATTTTACAATTTTACAATTTATCAATTTAGCAATTTACCAATTTAACAACTAAACAATTTAAGAATGTAACAATTCAACAATTTTACAATTTAAAAAATTAGCAATTTACTAATTTAACAATTTAACAATTTAACAATTTAGCAATATAACAATTTAACAATTTGGCAATTCAACAATTTATATTAATATAAGAATTGACCAGTTTAACAATTTGACAATTTAACAAATAGTCCAATAATTTAACAATTTAACAATTTAACAATTTAACAATTTAACAATTTAACAATTTAACCGTTTAACAATTTAACAATTTAACCGTTTAAAAATTGAACAATTTTACAATTTAACAGTTTTACAATTTAACAATTTTACAATTTTACAATTTTACAATTTAACAATTTAACAATTAATGGTTCAATATATTCAAGATATTCAAGATTCAAGAATTCAAGAATTCAAGAATTCAAGATATTCAAGATTCAAGATATTCAAGATTCAAGATATTCAAGATTCAAGATATTCAAGATTCAAGATATTCAAGATTTAAAAAAATTCAAGATATTCAAGAATCAAGATTCGATATATTCAATATTCAAGGTATTCAAGATATTGAAGATTCGAGATATTCAAGATTCAAGACTCAAGACTCAAGGCTTAAGAATCAAGGCTCAAGAAGTTTCAAAAAGATTCAAGAAGATTCAAGAAAATTCAAGAAGATTCAAGAAGGTTCAATAAGATTCAATAACATATAAGAAGCTTTAAGCAGATTCAAGAAGATTCAAGAAAATTCAAGAAAATTCAAGAAGGAAAATTTAAGAAGATTCGAGAAAATTCAGGAAAATTCAAGAAGTTCCAAGAGAATTTTAAAAAATTCAACAAGATTTAAGAAGGTTCAAGAAGATTCCAGAAGATTCAAAAGATTCAAGAAAATTCATGAAGGTTCAAGAAGATTCAAGAAAATTCAAGAAAATTCAAGAAGGAAAATTTAAGAAGATTCTAGAAGATTCAGAAAGAGTCAAGAAGAATCAAGAAGATTCAAGAACACTCAAGAAGATTCAAGAAGCTTCAAGAAGATTCTAGAAGATTCAAGAAGATTCAATAAGATTCATAAGATTCATTGAAGATTCAAGAGGATCCAAGAAGATTCAGTAGCCAAGATTCAAGATTCAAAATGCAAAATATTCAAGATTCAAGATGGCTTGGTTTTTGGCCATTAGTGAGATGAACAATCTTTCATTGTCGCATGACAACCTTAGCATTTACCAGCTCTAGCAACAGCATAATTGCATATCGATAAGCATTTTGATATAGGACTTGGCTCAGATGAGCTCTTGTTAAATATTTGATATTGAAAATCCATTCCACAAACATAAGCCGTTCAGCGTAGCTTGACATCAGTCTTCAAATTGACAAGACTAGATCGAGAGGACCCTAGTATTGCGAAATGAAAACTCATCAATTCAATACCATTTACATCCCCATCAACGAACGCCGCCACACATCAGATGTATCGAAACATGAAGAAACAATTCACACGCGCGTACTCCATTATAAATCACTCCGTTTTCGTGCATTGACAGGCCAGCATAAGCCAAAGAGTTCGCCCGCTGCTCGCAGCAAATATTGAATGATTGATTATTAATAGAAATCTTGAGTTTCGTCTTGTCCGACTCTGCCGATGTCGCAAGGCAGCCCCCCCAAAAAAAAAAAATAAACTCTCGAGTGTCCTACAACGTCGAACCCACGCACCTTCGCACAATTCGGGCCAACCCCATCCAACCCAATGCAATTGAAGCTGCGAATGGTTCATTAAAGACCGATGTGTCTGTACGTGTACCTTAGACGTTGTGCTCCTTTGGCGTTGTTTTGGCGCCGAACGCGTGGGTGGATTGTGCTAGGCAAAGCCCCCCCCCCCCCTTTCCTACCACCTTCGCAGACGAAGAGACCAAGGACTGGGCGGTCTCTCTTTTGACAATTCCAATGACTGTACGAAAATTGGTACCCGATTGTTGGTTCGTTGACGGACGGACGGACGGTCGGTCGGACAGACTGATTGACGGCTGCGACTGCAATCCCAACACGGTCGTCGATGTGTGATAAATACAGTATTTTAAAAATCAATTAATTAGCGAAGAGTGTGCCCCAAAATGCGGGTCATAATTTTCCGCTTGCTTGCGCGAACTGCGAGCTGTGTGGGTTTTATTTTTAGCTGATTTGGAGGTTTTTTTTTGCATTATTGGCGACTGGCCCCGTTCGATTTTTGCCAAGGACTGGTGATGCTTAGATTGCTTCGTTTGATGTTTGATGGCCTTCCGGTGTTTCGGGGCCATTCATTGCGGGGGACCATTACTTCGTTCGGCTGAATTGAATATTCAGTTTCCCCCATCGAAGCTCGACCGTGTGTTGGCCTGGTTCTTCTCATGCAACTATTTTTATCCCTTGTCCTAGTTGTGTCGTTTGCTTATCGATAACAACAAACAACTCGGTACCAGCAGCATCGATTTGTTTATTATGTAATCACATGAAGGTATATATCAACGACAACGGTCGCATCAGAGCCAGAGCCCGAGTTTATTTTTACCTTCATCATCGGATTTGCTTATCCTAATGCCGCTTGCTGGTACAACATCAACCGAGCGGTCTGCAGTTCGTCAGTCTCCCAGTCCTATCAGGGCACTATCATCAGCAGTAGGAGCCAGTATCAGTGAGTCAAATCTCGGTTGGTATCAGCGAGAAAACAGCAGCAGCAGCTGTTATGAGAAAACTATTTATAACGTTTGCCTACCGATCTGGCCCCTCCCCCTTTACCGCTCGGACGAGGGTCGTGTTTGCCAAAAGACGTCTTAATGCCCGGATGGTCGAAAAAAAACACGTAAAATTACAAAATTGGATGAGTCGACACAAGCTTCCGATAAACATCTCCCTCTCTCTCTCGTCATCCAAATACATAACCTATAAAGTTGTTGTTCCGCCATAACCCACTCGACTGTACTTTATCGAGGCAAAAATATATGAATTATAGCCGATTCGTCGGAATGAGTTTTATGATCGCTCTGTTGCGATCACACAGTGACATGGCGAAGTAAAATATTAAAATTGTGAAATCCATAAAATTTTCCAACCGCGCCATCCGCACCAGAGGCCCCTTCCGAAAAACCGCCAACTCTGGAACTGGGTCGCCCCTCGTCGGTCGTTTCGCGAACAAACAAACACATTCAAACTGCACCCAACTGACCAGCGCAACCCGGCCGGCTCATGGGCGGTCACGTGGCCGGTGCACTTTTTGTCTGCCCTCGTAACGATACTCTTGTTTACTGATAATAATTAAAAATGTCCATAAAACACAATAAAAGTTGCATGTTTTCGCAGTTGCTGCAGCTGAAGGGTCTCGGGGAAAAAACGACGCGATGGATGTTCGTTGCTGGCGTCGTCGGCGGTGGCGTCGGCAACGGGGATGTGTGGAAAATGTGTGTCACACGAGTTTCAGGCTTGGCGATGCATGGATGAATTTTCGCAAACCTTTACTAGCGGAAGTAACAGGCGGAAAATGAGGGAATTTTTTGACAAAGACTACTGTACGGTGTGGATTAATTCAGTTTAACATTTTACAGGACTTAATTCATGGAATCTGGTTCTCTGAAAGCAGCAACCTATATTTTTTATGTCAAAATCTTCTCGGGTACAATGCTTAATGACGTTCACGAAGTTTCCGAGAATATCGATAATAATGCATGTACTCATACTCATACTAGCAAAATTTTTTTAAACTTTCAATGTTTTTAATAAAATCAATTCTTCGTTACTTTTAACTGCCTTGAATTCCGATCCGATTTCCAAATCCATTTCCAAATCCATTTCCAAATCCATTTCCAATTCCATTTCTAACTATAAGTACAATTGAAAGTTAAATCTAACTTCAATTCTAACAATAATTCAAATTTTAATCAAAATAAATTTGAATTTCAACTCAAATTCAAATACAGATTTGATTTAAAAATTCATAACAAGAAAATCAGACGAAAGATTAGTAATTACCATTTCATTCCAACTACGTATACGAAAGATACGCGTATTTAGTCTACAATGTGCAGACTTCTTCAGTGTCGTGTACTAATAACTCGACTGAATTACCAATAATTTTCTAGTCACAGGGCTCACACTTTACAATTACCGCTATACATCTAATTTCAATTACATACTTAATTACAATTGAAAATCAAATCTTTTTTCAATCCTTATAATAATTCTAATTTAAATCAAAATAAATTTGAATTCCAACCTCAATTAAAATACAGATTTCAATCAAAAATCCATGTTTCAAACTCAAATTACAAAATAAAAATTGACATTAAATTTAAATTCAAATGCAGGTTCAACTCAAATATAAATTGAACTTTGAGCTCAAATTAAAATCCTAGTTAAATTTCAAATTCATATATACAGTCATATTACTAGTGGTCGATTTTCTCTTTTTACATTATTTTTAAATAAAGATAGGCTTATGCATTTCAAATTAAACTTCTCTAGATTGATTTGATTTGATTATATTCAAGAAGATCTAAAATCTAAAATTGAAAATCTAAAATCTAAAATCTAAAATTTAAAATCTAATATCTTAAATCTAAAATCTAAAATCCAAGATTTAAAATTTATCTTAATATGAAATCTAAAATCTGAAATCTTAAGTCTTATATACTAAATCTCAAGTCAAAAATCTAAATCTAAAATCTTAAATCTAAAATCTTAAATCTTAAATCTTCAAATCTCTTAAATCTTAAATCAAACATTTTTAAATTTTGAATCAAAATCGAAAATCTAAAATCTTTAATCAAAAATCTAAAATCCTAAATCTAAAAACCTCAAATCTATACCTAAAAATCTCTAATCTAATTATTAAAAACTAAAACCTAAATTCTAAGGTCTCAATTTTAATTTCTTTTAAAAATTAAGGTTTTTCTATGGACTTTAAATTTAAAATCTTAAATGTGAAATCTAAAATCTAAAATCTTTAATCAAAAATTTTAAATTTTAAATCTAAAAATCTCAACTCTATGTCTCAAAATCTAAAATCTCATATTTAAAAACTAAAATCTAAAATCTAAGGTCTTAATTTTAAATTAAAAAAAAATTGAGGCCTGTTTAACAACTAAAATTATAAAATCTAAAATGTTAAATCTAACATTTAAAATCTAAAATCTAAAATCTAAGATCGTAAATCTATAATCTAAAATCTGAAATCGGAAATCTTAAATCCAAAATCTTTTAAATCTTTAATGAAACATCTTAAAATTTAAATCCAAATCGAAAATATAAAATCTTAAATCTTAAAATCTCAACTCTTTGTCTGAAAATCTGAAATCTTATATAGAAAATTTAAATCCTAAAATCTATGGTCTCCATTTTTTTGAATTTAAAAAAATTTAGTCCTCTTTTAAAAACTTCAAATTTAAAATCTGTAATGTCAAATCTTAAATTGTAAAACTTAAATCTAGAGTCTGAAGTCTAATATCTTAAATCTAAAATTTAACATTTAAATCTTCAAATTTGATGTCTTAAATCTGAAATATAAAATCTTAAAACTTAAATCTTCAACCATCAGTATTCAATCTTCCATCTCCAATCTTCAATTTAAGATCAACAAATGTTAATTCTTAAATCAATGAAAGTTAATTATATGATTTAAAATGTGAAATATAAAACCAATCATTTAAAAATAATACCTAGAATCTGTCACATTAGATCTGAAATCTAAATTTTCAAATCTATAATTGTAAATCGTACATCTTATATCAAGAATCTGTAATCTATAATCTCAAAAATGTAAAATCAAATACTTCAAATCGTAAATCATAAATATAAGATCTTCAATTTAAAATCAAGAAACGTTAATTTTAAAACATAAAAACTACAATCTGAAATCTTATCTCTTATATCTTTGAAAGATAATTTGAAATCTAAAATCTAAAATCTGAAATCTGAATTTTCTGTCTCTCTTAATATTAACACTAGGATCCAAAATCATTAACCGCAAAAGGTTAATCTTAAATCTTAAATCTTAAATCTACGAATAAAATCTTTGATCTTAGAGCTCAAATACTTTAACTGTAATGTTTAAGTTAAAATCTGAAATTTTGGACCTTCAACTGAAATTTATTAATCATAGAACTAAAGTCTGAGACATAAAATCCTCATTCATAAATCTCAAACTTAAAATGTAAAACCTAAATTCTTAAACCCACATTACAATATCTAAAATCTAATCTTAAGAATCTGAAATCCCCAAGCGAAAATCTTCAATTCAAGATTTCATAATCTTAGATCTAATTCAAGAATTTATAATCTAATAATTCATGATTTGAAATAGTTCGGCAAAAATCTTGAATTTTACTCATAAAATGGTAAACTTAAAATCTTAAATCCAAAATGTTAAATCTTGAATCCATAATCTTAAAGTTAATAGAAAAGCATTAAATTTAAAATTTTCAATCCAAAATTTTATATTCAAAACCGTAACTCTGAAATATGAATCCTACATTTTAAAATTCATCAATTGTAGTCTAGAATCTTAAATCGTAGCCCTTAAATTTCAAAACTAATTTCCAAAATTCAGTCTAATAACTTGTATCTCAATCTAAGAAAAATCTTCTACTTTAAATCAGAAATAAATGGCCTATAATCTGGAATTACAATCTGTAAAATAAAATCTATAATTAAAATTCACAATCCAAAATCTGAAAATTCCACATTCAAATTTTAAATTTACTATTTTAAGTTCTTGAATTTTCCAACTCTCCAATTCTTCAATTCATCAAGTTTTCAATTCTTCAATCCTTCAATCCTTCATATCTTAATTTCTTCATCATCTTACATTGCATGATTATAACATTTCATTTCAAATTCTATGCTAATATTGAAGTCAATTTTTTAATTTTCAATATATCAATACTTTAATTCATTTCATACGTTGTTGCCTCCAATTTTTTTTAAATGTTTATGTTGGTTTGGAACTTCTAATTCAACAATATTTCAATTTTGCAAATTAATAATTTTATAATTTTATAATATTACAATATTACAATCTGACAATTTTACAATTTTACAACTTTACAATATATTAAAAATTCAAAAATTCAAAAATTCAAAATTCAAAATCCCTAATTCTTCATTCCCAATTCCCAATTCAAAATCCCAATTCAAAATTCAAAATTCAAAATTCAAAATTCAAAATTCAAAATTCAAAATTCAAAATTCAAAATTCAAAATTCCATTCAAAATTCCAAATTTCAAAATCAAAATTCAAAATTCAAAATTCAAAATTCAAAATTCAAAATTCAAAATTTGTTGAACCACCCCTAAAATTAATCTTGAATCTTGAATATCTTGAATCATGAATATCGGTAATCGTGAAATCTTGAATATCCTGAATCTTGAATATCTTGAATCTGGAAATCTTGAATCTTGAATGTCTTGAATTTTGAGTCTCTTGAATCTTCTTGAAACTCTTGAATCTTCTCGAATCTTCTTGAATCTCTTTGAATTTTCTTGAAGTTTTGAATCTTCATAGTAGATCCTTAGAATTTTCTTGAATCTTCCTAATTATTCTTGAATGTTATTGAATCTTTTTTAATCTTTTTGAATCTTCTTGAATCTTTCTTAAATCTTCGGTTTGTTTCATGGAAACTTTGAATCTTCTTGAGCTTTGATTTTTAAGTCTTTAAACATTAATGTGTGAATCTTGAATCATGAATATATTTGACCAATAAATATCTTGAATCTTGAATAACGGCAGTATCTTGAACATAATTTTGAATCTTAGAATATCATGAATTTTAAATATCTTGAATCTTGAATAGCTTGAATCATGAGGAAGAGTATGTAATCATGAATATCTTGTAATCTTGAAAATCTGAATCTTTGAGTTGTCTTGGCAAACTTGAAAATCCTAATTTTGAAATAAATTGAAACTTGCGAAAATTCTGAGATTCTTAAATTGTAAAATTGCAAAATTGTAAAATTGGAAAAAGTTGTAACATTGTAAAATTATGAGAGTGTAAAATTGTGAAATTATACCAATTTGTGAATTTTTGAATATCTTGAATCTTGAAAATCTTGAATCATGAATGTCTTGAATCTTGAATATTTTGAATCTTGAAACTTCTGAATCTTGAATATATTGAATCTTGAATGTTTTGAAAATCTTTAATATTGAAAATCTCGAAAATTTTGAGAATCTTATATCTTGAAAACCTCGAAAATCTTGAAAATTTTGAATGTTTAAAATCTTGAAACAAGGATATCTTCAATGATAAGAAAATTTTGTTGAAATTAGCAGAAAATTGTTAAAATGTTAATACGTAAATTGTTAAATATTTAGAATTTTAGAATTTAATTGCTTTTTTGTTAAATTGGTGAATTGTATAATTGGTAATTTGTCAAATTGGTTGATTTGATAAATTTTTTAATAAATGAATTGTCAAATTTTGCTATTTTTTTATTTTGAAATTGTTAAATTGATAAATTGCAAAATATCTAAAGGTGTAAAAATTGAAAATTGGGAAAATTGAGTTAAATTGTTTCTTCTTAATTTAAAATTAATAAATTCTTAAATTGGAAGGTTGTGAAAATTTAAAAAAATAGAAAATCGTAAAATTGGAGAATTGGTACATTGGAAAATTTGAAAGTTAAGGCTATTTGTTGATTCTTAAAATGTTAGGACTGTTGAATTGTAAAAACTAAAATACAAATGTGGAAAATTAAAGAAGAATTGAAATATTAAGGGTGAGAAATTGGAAAATTGTTTTGGAATAAATCAAAAACTCTAGATTTTCTCAATTTGACCATCGCCAAAACAAAAAATTTATCAACTATAAATTAGAAGAAAAACTAGTAGTCTCCATTTAATTCCAACTGCCTTTGCTTATCTTCGACAGATACGCGTAGTTCAGTCCACAATGCGCAGTACTTCTTCAGTGTCTCCTACCACCGAGTACAGAGTTTTCAGAGTTATAAGTACGAGACACTGAAGAAGTCTGCACATTGTAGACGAAATACGCGTATCCGTCGAAGATAAGCAAAGGTAGTTGGAACTAAATGGAGATACTAATTTTTCTTCTAATTTCTAGTTACGGGTATTCCACTAAACAGCTCAAACCCTCTAGGATTCAAAATTTATCCATTTTCCAATTTTCCAAATCTTACAATTCATCAAGTTAAGAATTAACAAATTGATAATTTTACAATTTTATCGTTTCACAGTTTATATGTTTCAAAATTTTACAATTTTGCAATTTACTCTCTTCATTTTTTCATTTTACAATTTGGGATTTTAAAATTTTACAATTTTACAATTTATTATAAATTTATAATTTTGCAATATTAAAAATTTCCTATTTTCTCATTTTACAAAGGGAAATTTGTAAATTGGTAAGTTGGTAAATTGGTATGTTGGTAAATTGGTAAATTGTAAAATTGGACTATTGGAAAATTGGATAATTGGTACATTCGTAAATTGTAAAATTGCAAAATTGGAGAATTGTTAAATTGTAAATTTGTTAGTTCTGAAATTGTAATATAGTAAAATTTTAAAATTTGGACAATGGAAAAGTAATACCATTGTGAATGTAAAAAAAAAATTAAAATATAAATTCGACGATGTAAAATTGACGATTGAATTGTCTTAATCGACATTAAAAATTAAATAAATAACATAATTGAAGAAAAATTTCTGAATGGAAAGATTGAAGTAAAAGTATTGAAAATTGAAATATACTTCATTATTTGTGTTGAATTTTACCTGGAAGGTAATTAAATCAATTTTATGATTATTTTTAACATCTATATACTATTTTTAACATCTATCATATTTTTAACATCTATCATATTTTTAACATCTATCAGAAATCAGATATCGGAAATCAGAAATCAGAAATCAGAAATCAGAAATCAGAAATTAGGAATCAGGAATCAGGAATCAGGAATCAGGAATCAGGAATCAGGAATCAGGAATCAGGAATCAGAAATCAGGAAATCAGGAAATCAGGAATCAGGAAATCAGAAAATCTGGAATTCAGGAAATCAGGAAATCAGAAATCAGAAAGCAACATTAAAGAATTGAAATTGGAGAATTTAAGAATTGAAGAATTGGAGAATTCTCGAGTACTTTGTCAAACAGACGTAACATTGTTGTAAACAAAAGATACAAGTAAGATTCAATGTGTAATTTTCAAAGCAACAAAGCACCTCACAGAAAAAGCATGAATTGTATCAAAAGTAGAAATACATATTCTATATGAGTTAGCATGAAAGTGCTAATGGTTCTAAGAATTTATTGTTTTAATTCACTTCCCTCTTTGCTATAAAATCAGATACGTTTGTTTGAAAGTACCAAGAATTGGGGAGAATTCAGTGAAACTTAAAATTGAAGAAATTGAAGAATTTGTTAATTGAAGAATTAAGAATTGAAGAATTTAAGAATTGAAGAATTGAAGAATTGAAGAATTGAAGAATTGAAGAATTGAAGAATTGAAGAAATTTGTGAATTAAGTCAATTGAAAGAATTAAAGAATTGAAGAAGTTCAAAGAATTGAAGAATTAGAAGAATCAAAGAATTAAAGAATTAAGATTTCAAAAGATTTTACAAAGTAAGTATTGAAGAATGGGAAGAATTGGTGGAATTGATGAGGCTGTGTTAGTTCCAGATTGGACATAAAACCAGTGGCCTGAAACTTACGTTTGAAAATTATGATAATACTTGATGTTTGCAAATGACTTTGCTGAACTGAACCAAACATCCTCAAAAAAGCGCCTCTTCTTGATTTCCTGCATATTTCAAGTCCATCTAACTCTAACAAACACAATTTGATGTTAAAGACCCACCGTATCAAGACTTCATCTGTTTTCTTCCCACAAACCTCCGCACAATCAACGTTGATTGCAATCACCATTCGTAAGTGCGAGTGACAGATCTCTCTATAATATTAATGAATCTGACGAATGGTGAAGTGGTACAATGGCAATCACTATCAGGTTCCCTGGGACGTCGTGCGACTCCACACCCGTCCCGCTACTCATTGTTTGACTCACACTGAGACCGACCATTCCTTTTCGCACTATCGAATGATGGATTAGGATGCGGATTGGGAACGCGTGCAGAGACCTGCACGTCATCGGTTTTTTGCACGGCACACTGCACTCAAAGCCTCGTTTTTCGTATATCAACTGAAAGCAAACCCCTTCGGATAACCAGAAGCTGGACCTCTTTCTCTCTTTGTCTCCGCTGGGCCACGCACCGAATGCCGAATGGCGAAAGTTCCAGTCTAATTCTCTCTCAGAAGTACCAGCCAACTCATACCATTGTGGTGGGTCTCTGTCTGCCCGGTCGCCATACCCGTGCAACTCGTCGTCCATCATGCCTCTGGCGGCGAGAATCGTCCAGCTGGAAAGATTATCAGCCACGCGGCTGCTGATAGACAAAGCTGATTTGCGTTGCCGGTAAAAATTCGTTCCGCCTGATATGCGCACCAAGATGATAACTCCGCCGCAGCTCAAATCAGTCAACCGAGTCCGACTTCAACTCCAGGAATTTGACCACTCACTCGCTCGCGAGACAAACAAACAAACAAACACACGCCTACTGGCGAAGAGCTGGGGGCTGGCGAATCCCCAGCTGGTGCTGTGTCCACGCTTGCCTTCTTCGCTCGTTGGCGACCCGGTACGCACTTAATCCCGTCACTCCATTGCCACCGGGCTGGGTTGAGCTTACGCCGCCCACACGACGACGGACGGGGACCTTAGCGACGACGAAGACAGAAACATAAATGGAGCTTTTTACCGGGAGTCGATGATAACGATGGGATAGATGAGAGAACTCCAAAGTCTCCGCGGACTCGGAAGGGTTCAGTAGCCTCGCGTATGTGTTGTGTTTACCGTGCATTGTGTGTCATTGAAGTTGATCGCCCAATGCCGCGTTCCTCGGTATTGCAGAATGTACTTCAACCTTCGCCGTAGCTTAGTGCGGTGATAATTTTATTGCTACGGCATGGGAGAAATGGGTCAGACGGCGCGACTGGGCGGCCGGTCAGCGCCGGTGATAAAACCATACGAATTACGAAGAATGAGCAGCCATAAATATGGATAAAGTAAATATGGCGGTCAGTCGCAGTTTTGCAGCTGGACGAGTTGATTTGAATGGACTTTAAAATTACAGTCGATAGATTCCTTGAACCGTTACCGATTAGAGCAATTGGCGAGTCAGTACTAATGCCGACTACAGTTCAGCTAACGCCAGTCATGACAATTTTGTTGACCGTCAGATTGCCACCATAAAACGCATTCTCATACTCTTCTTCGACAACAGCGGCACGCAGGTGGCAGGAACCGGTAAATGCCAGCCAGCAAAGCGAAGGGAGGTCAATGATTAAAGGTTCGCTGCCAGCTGATGCTGAATGTACAGCTTTGTTATTCAGCCGTTCGCTACTTGGGCTATTACGCACAACACCTTCCATTCATCCGCACCGACAGACTACGAGGAAGTGGATAAGGCTGGATGGGGAAAACAGTGCAGGAAATCAAAACAGCAATACGTAAATCATCAGCAACAT
>JASCZW010018894.1:0-14638 GCA_034211315.2 Aedes japonicus | reverse complement strand
CATTCAGGGCTCCTTTGACCTCTTTCAGCTTTAATGCTATGTCTTCCTACTATGTCTGCACACTCCATTTTCCGTTTTCCAGCCTGAATCATCTTCCAATAGTTACCCACTGACATGGAACCTCTCCCGACTTTAAGAAGTGTATCGAAAATAAGCTATCCACAAACTTTCTTTCAAATTATGTTGAAAACCGATATTTTATTCATACAAAAAATTGATCCTTTATTGTACGAGGTTAAACTTGAACATAATGAAGACCATATGAAATTTAAGTTATTCCTTCACGAATTTTCGAACTTTGGACCGAATGCTCTTCATCAAGTTCCGGACAAGTGTTGAATCACATTTTTGGACACTTGAGCCCAAATTTTTTTGAACTCCTGCATGTTCCCAGCTGCCTTACCAGTCTTCTTGAAGACCCTCTTCACGATTGCCCAGTAACGTTCGATGGGTCGAAGCTGAGGCAATTTGGTGGATTGATATTTTTCTCAACGAAATCTATACCCTTTTCCGCAAGCCAATTGAGAGTGGTTTTGGCATAGTGAGCCGACGCTAAATCCGGCCAAAACAGTGGAGGTGTACTATGCTTCTTATATAAAGTCAACAATCTCTTCTGGAGACACTCAGATCGATAGATTTCCGCATTTATAGTTCCGGTAGTGTAAAAAATGGTTGACTTCAAACCACAGGAACATATTGCTTGCCATACCAGTACCTTTCGACCGAATTTCTCCACTTGAATCGACCTGTCCGCATCGCTCACATCCTCCCCAACGACGGCAGTAAAGTATTGTGGACCTGGAAGGGTTTTTGAGTCCTCCTTTACATAGGTCTCATCGTCCATCAAAACGCATGCATCCGGACGCTGCAAAGACGCGAATACAATTTCCGGGCCCTTGTTGCTGCTCGCTTCTTCTGTTCTGCACTTTGTTTCGAGATTTTCTGCTTCTTGTAGGTCTTCAGGTGGTTTCGCCTTCTTGATACGCTGGATCATTCCGACACTCGTTCCTGCTTTTTGGCCAAATCACGTATTGACATTGATTTGTTCTTCATGATTAGAGATACCACTTTCTGCTCCAGTTTCGGGTTGGAAGAACCGGGTTTTCTGCCTCTTCCTGGTAGCTCATCCAAAGAATAGTGTTCCCAAACTTATTAATGATGGTTTTAACACTCGCATGATGAATTCAAACCGCTTCGCCAATTTTCGCATAGTAATACCCTTCTCACGTAGCCATGTGTCCAGACCCTTAGTTTTCACTTCCTGTTCAATACACGACATTTTGAAAACGCAGAATTTGAACCGCACAAACAAGTAAACAAAAGAAACCTGACAGTCAAACGCACTGCATGCAGTGTTCAGAGCATCAAAAATCATCACAAATACATGCGTACAACGCAAATGTATGTGGATAGCTTATATTCGATACACTCCTTACTGTTATACAATTTGATTTTTTTTTTTCGAATCCCTACTAACAAATCAAACTACTGAACATATTTACTCAACCCTACTAACCAACACCAAACAAATGTATAAAGACGTAACAGTACATTTAAAATAATAAGCTTAAATTTAAAATCACATAAATTCTGTAACAAACGGTTACAATAGTAAGAGCGACGGACTAAGCGATAAGACCCAAGCCCAACCCCACAAGAGAATCGGTCATCTTTGGGGACACGAACATAACCTCCCAGTGAACCAACTGAGTGAAAATCCTAACAAATGACTTAAATTCTTACAATACAACAAAACAACACTACTGCTCCTCCACCCAAGACCATCAGTTATGGAAGTTTTAACAGTGGCGTCATTAGTTTTCGTTAGGCGAACAAAAAAGCTTGACACAGGTCGAGAGTCGAGAGTCGACACAGAAAGAAGTTCAAAACGATTCGCTCAGCTCAAATAAATAGAAAGAAAAATATTACTTAGCTGCGGTTTCCTGGTATCAATTCTTCACTCTTCTGGATAATAATGTATTAGTCTTCGAGGAAAACGTTGGCACGAAAACTAACATTTGCTTTCACTTGAAGTTCAGCAGATAATTAATGTTGGCTGAATTACGGAATCTTTCCACAGTACCACGATTTTGAATTGGCACCTATGTCGTCTCCCTAAGTACTGTCGGGTGACACTTACAGGAAATGGCGAGGTTTCATGTGGCATAGGCTGTCTCAGTCCCACTAAAATCCTGGCAGACCTTCAGTACGTTCCATCTCCACCGACCGGCTTTGCTAGCCGGGCGGGAGTAAGCTCAGATGCCAATACTAACCTACGCCGATCAGGCTCTGAACGCGGTGTCTCCATGAAGGCCCGCGTCAACCCTAGCATGGCTTCAATGCTCGCCTCCAACCGAGCATAGACAACCATAGGATCACTATGACGAGTACTTCAACAGCATGAAGCCACAAGCTCCCAATGAAACGAAACAGAGAGAGGAAGCGAACCCGTTTGCCAAAAGAGGACTTAGGTCCGTTTAGGCGGCATTTCGCGAGAGAGACGAACTGGAAGCTAAGCTTCTAGCCGACCAAAGTGCCAGGAAAAGGTGGCAAGGCTAGATTGCAGCGGAAAAATCCTGGGAATCCGGAAACCACTCCCCGTGGCTCCAAGCCAGCGGCTGGTGTCTGACGGCCCCATGGATTCAGAGACATTTGCGAGCGTGGTGTCCGGGACTGACAGGCCAAACCAAAAGAGTGGCAGACAAAGGCAAAAGCGGCAAAGGCGGCAAAGGTGGAGAAGCGGCAAAGGCGCCAATAGCGCAAACATCACTTCGATAGTGCGCCAAACCCCACGTGCTAAAAGTGGCCCAAGCGATAGGGCCGGTCCCAGTAATGAACGGGGAAACAAACGAGGGACGAGCGATGCCCCATCAAGAGGCAGGGAAAACCCTTGGACTAAGGTCCGAAAAAAGGGAGATGGACCCCAGAAAGAAAAAGTCTATCGAAGTCTGGCTGAAAACCGTATCCGCGGTAAGAATCTAATCGTAAAGACCGAAGAGTCAAAGTACTCCGCGATCCTCAAAGCTATGCGCGGCGACGCTAAGCTCGCGGACTGGGCGTTGACGTGCGGAGTATCCGTCGTGCTCGCACCAGCGAAATGATTCTAGAGCTTAGAAGGACGAAGCTGAAGGGTCCAGCGTATAAAAAGCTGGCCGAACAGGCCCTAGGAGCCGGAGTGGCGGTACGTGCCCTAGACATGTTAGTGACTCCAATGTAAAAACTTGGACAAGATTGGCTCTAAAGTGGCTAAAACTCAAAGTGGGGAGGTCTGTTTGGCCACTGAGTTTGCCCAAGGCGTGCTTTAAGTGCCTCGAGAGCGGGCATATGTCGTGGGAATGTAAAGGCCCCGATAGGAGCGATCTATGCCGACGGTGCGGAAAAAAGGTCACAAGGCCGGAGACTGTAAACAGTCCTCCAAATGCACGACGTGCTCTGGGAATCTAAACAACAAGCACGTCACGGGAGGTCCCAATGGCTCCGGCCTATAAAAGGTAAACCATAAAGCTGAATACAGTGCAGATAACCCAATCGAATCTGAACCACTGTGAAGCGGCTTACCCACTGCTGTGTCACGCAGTTCGCGAATCAGGAACGGATATCGCAATAATATCCGATCCATACCGTATCCCTGCCGGTAACGGGTCGCGGACACGTCTAATAAGTCAGTACAATGGATGGAATATTATCTTCCAATTTTTCCGATATGCCTCAGCATGGTGGGCAAAAGATGTGTTCGTGCTTATCTACTCAGAATCCTGGTTAGACAGTTATTATTTCCCAAATAGGTTTTCATAAGCAATCGAAATAAGAGTGATGAAATCAGTCTCATACCAGCTTCTAGCGTGCAATCTACGGATTATTTAATCACTAACGCAACGCATTGCAACGTAGTTATACCTATCAAGTATTTTGATAAATTTACTTTGGAGTTTTATGTGGCCTTATTCCTCATTGTTCCCTACAAATTTTTTTTTGATGATTAAGGATGTTTAAGGA
The DNA here is from genome assembly GCA_034211315.2 of Aedes japonicus. Taxonomy (NCBI): domain Eukaryota; kingdom Metazoa; phylum Arthropoda; class Insecta; order Diptera; family Culicidae; genus Aedes; species Aedes japonicus. The sequence goes on along the minus strand of JASCZW010018894.1, from coordinate 10,642 downwards.
CCTTAAACAATAACACTAGTCGGCAAAATCGGAACTTTTTTCGCTCCCGTCGGCATTTCTGGTTGGATTTTATAGATTTTGCTACGCTGAATTCAAATATGGGCTCAGAAATGCTGTAACACGTCCAGTTTTTGAGAAAAATGTGATTTAAACTCACAAAAACACGTACTTCCGTAGTAATATGGTCTACCTAAGCAACAACCATAATATTGGCTCTGCCCGTTGCAAGTTGGACTTGGATTTTATGGAATGGACCTCCCTGAATCCATTTGTGAACATAGATTTTTCATAACACGTAAGATTGATGAAATAAACCGGGTTTTCATTCACAAAATTACAAATTCTCATAAAAATCAAGATTTTCTATTTTGAAAACATGAATTTCAGCTCCGCCATTTGAATGTTGGGCTTGGATTTTATGGAATGGACCTCCCTGAATTCATTCGTGAACACGGATTTTTCGTAACACGTAAGGTTGATGTAAAAACCGGGTTTACATTCACAAAATTACGAGTTTTCATGAAAATCAAGACTCGTCCATTAATTACGTCGCTCAAAAATACAGATTTTTAACCCCCTCCTTTCTTTATCACATTTTTTGTATGGATTTTTGAAAAATGTTGTATGCATCGTCACTTTTTGAACCTGACTGACTGACGGACTGACTGATAGGAAATCTTGATTTGCATGAAAAATCGCAATTTTGTGAATAAAAACTCATTTTTTTCAACACGAATGGATTCATAGAGGTTCATTTCATAAATTCCAAAAATTCATGTTTTTTCATGCAAAAATTCATGTTTTCAAAATAGGAAATCTTGATTTTCATGAAAATTTGTAATTTTGTGAATGAAAACCCGGTTAATTTCACCAATCTTACGTGTTATGAAAAATCTGTGTTCACGAATGGATTTAGGAAGGTCCATTCCATAAAATCCAAGCCTAACTTGCAAAGGGCAGAGCCAATATTCTGGTTGTTGATGAGGTAGATCATATTACTACGGAAATACATGTGTTTTGTGAATTACAATCACATTTTTCTCAAAAACTGGACGTGTTCCAGCATTTCTGAGCCCATATTTGAATTCAGCGTGGCGAAATCTATAAAATTCAAAATATATACTTGAAGGGAGTGAAACACTGCCGACTAGTGTAATTTATAAAACTCTGAAATTAATTCCTTCCATACACTCACTTTGTTCATTCTAAGTACCATGTTTGACCTTAATCAGTTAAAGAACTGCTATTCATTGTGATGGAAGGTTTGTGTCCAATTTACTCCATGAAAGTCTCCTATCTCTAAATGTTTGTGATTTCCTGAACCAGCTAGAATTTGTGAAATATCTTCAAGTTTCACAATTTAAATCGATCAAATGTTCTGTTATTCGTACAGAGCACTTAACTTCGTGAAATTTCCAACATATGCAGAAGAAACTCAAATTGACAATGTGTTAAGGTAATGCAATGTTGTTTCTGCAGTCCTAGAAATCTAATAAGTTCTCTTTCGACACCCGTACTTAGATATTTTTCTCATTTCAGAGAGTGAGTAATGGCGCTATAACCATAAGCCGTATAAGGCTAGGAATAAAGTTAATGCTTAAGTCTCAACCGTTTGGAGGAAAAAATGAAGCATCACTTAACATCCCTACACTCGATGCTTCCAACGACCATATAAATAAATGTTTGTTCTATACACCAAACAGGGCAGTCTGTTTAACTATTCTCTACGACTATCCATTTATAGTTTCCTTTGATATCTACTACGACTATAAGGCTACTTGGGTTCCGCGTGTCTTCTTAAGGTAGATACCACATCTTTCTTATCTCCAACGGTTGCAGTCCAGGTGAGCGATCGAGGAGTGTATTTGTGGAGATTTTTGAGTGAAGAAAAACATCAGTAACTGGTTCCATTTCAAGGTGACATGCAATATCTTAACGAATTATTCCTCATCGTAGCTCCATCCACCAGGTGTGCAAACGTCAATGCTAATGCTAATGCTAATGTTATAAAACTAGACCAAAATAATAGAACACCTCTGAAAACGGCCTTATACAAACATTAGTAGTACAGCACTGCATCATTAACAACCCTTACGCATAAACAGACTTTTTTGTATGAAGCAAATACAAATCACCTCTCTGTTTTTTTTTCTGTTCATTACTCGTACAATGCGTAGCGATTCCGCATTAAAAAACTCGCACGCACAGCAAGTGAATAATTATGCTACATTATTGAAATTTAATTTGCCCATAAAATTGCACTTCAAGCTCGATGAACCATCTCATCTCATTGATTGCGACGAATAAAAAAACAACCATTTCAAAAAACGCCCCACCACTGAAAAAAGAAAAATCATACACTAAGCGCACGAAAGCGTTTTTTAAATTGGCAGCTATAGAGCTAAATTATATTAAATCAATTACGGCTTCTTGTGTTTTTCCTTTTCTCCGGTAGCGTTCCAGCGAAAATTTCGGGAAATCAACCGAACCTAGTCCAGTCAGTCGGAGAGCATAAAAGAGCAAAACAAAGCAGAGAGTGCGAGAAACAACCGACGAGAAAAAAAAAAATAGCGCTTAAATGACTACTTTATTCAACATTTTTCTTTCGGGTTTTGGCAACTTTTTTTTCCCTGCGGCAAATTCAGTTTGGAATTGCAATTCCGCGCGATCAAAATTCTTCCCGCCGGCCGCCTTCTCCATTTAAAGAAAAGGAGAGAAACAACAACAGCAACAGATTGGTAGCCACCGATTCGCGTTAAATTACACACTCAAACCTACCCTTTGCCATCGAGCCGGACGGCGAAGCAATTTCGGATCTTCCGAGAAACCGAGACGGTGCGGGACCACGTGTGCGCACCCGGAAAGCTTAAAATCCAATTAATCATTCGCGCTAAAAAGGCGAAAATATTTGCATGACATGTTTACATTAAAGCTTCTTTCGGTCCCTTCGAACCCGTTTTGTCCCGGGCCAGTTGGATGATGATTTCGCATTTTGGTTTGTTTTTTGTTTTCTCCGGGCGTCGTCAGGAAGTCTTGGCCACTCGCTGATGGGTTCCCGAAAATTGGAAAGCCATACGACGGCGACGATGAATGGAGAATCAACATTTCACCGATCGGGGCTTTGTGGCTCGTCGGATCAGACGACGTCGAAATAATTTGCCAAGTTAAAAACCGATTAAATTGCAAGTCAACGGAAATTCTTCCTGTCAAAACATGTCCTGTTTTGTGATGGCGAAGGTGGGAAATCTGGAGGAACCAGCGGGGTAATTGCGATCTGGATTGTTTTTTTTTATTTGTAAGAAATGGTGTTGTGTTTTAGCACTTAGCTGATTCGTTAAATAAAGGGTGTCCACAGTTAAATTGCATCACTTTGAACTCGTCCTCAAAAACAAGTCTCCTTACCGATTGTAATGAAATATTCAGGGAATAAAATACAATGTATAAACTTGGTTAAGGTATTTTTATTTCACTGTGTTTCTTTACCAAATCCAACTTTAGGACAACTTTAGGATGCTTACGAATTTCGCACTTCCTTATAACCCAATATTTTTCAATTGGCCGCATCTCTGGAGAGTTTAAGGAATAAATGATCCTTCGGCACGAAATTGATACCATTCGTCTTGTACCACTCCAGAACATCCATGGAGTAGTAACAAGAGGCTAGGTCCGACCAAAAAATTGTAGGAACGTTATGTGTTTTGAGAAACGGAAGCAGTAGTTTTTTCAGGCATTCATTCACGTATACTTGACCATTTACAGTCAAAGTTGTCACAAAAGGTTTGCTCCGTTTACCACCATCATGCATTTCTTGGGGAACTTTGACACTTGCTGTTTCCTGAGAGAATCTTAAACATCGAACTTGTCTTTCGCAGTCACATACTGGTTGCCGGGAATTTATTGAAAGTCCTCTTTTATGTTTGTTTCATCGTCCATGATGCAGCAGTGTGGTTTCGTCCACATTTGTGAATACAGCTTACACGCACGTGTTTTAGCTGTCCTATTCTGTTTTTCATTGCGGTTTGGATCTTTTTGAACTTTGAATGAACGGAGCCGGGCTCTTTTCTTGGCTTTCTGCTAAACGAAACTCTTGGTCAAGTGCAGCCTTATTCACTATGACATCCCGAACGGAACAGTTGAGGTTTGCGTTTAAAGCCAGCAACCACTCGCTTGTGATCACTTCACAGTAGTACGGAACACCTTTTCCACCACTCACCTTCTTCCGATCGATCAGTTAAACTTGTTTCCCGAAACGTTTCATGGCACGAAACACTGTAGACTGGTGAATTTTCAATATCTTTTGGATGGCTCGGTGCGAAAGAAGTGGGTTGTCGAGGTGCGTGTGCAAAATGTTCTCGCGCACTTGCTGTTCTTTTGATGCCATTTTCGAAACAACGACACATTTCGCAATGAAACTCTTGCAGTGTAAACAATACACGCTGAGGTCAATTAATCCGAAATTTCGTTGAAATCAACCCGAAGGGTGAAATGTTACAGCTTATTGAAAGTGATGCAATTTAACTGTGGACACCCTTTAGAATCAGTGAAGGCAGATAGTTTTTCAAAATGTCTGCAGAGAACATTGAAAAATGTCTGTATATGTCTGAATCGAGGAATTTGTCGAAAATTTTGTGTAAAGAATATGGGTGAATGGAATATTTTATTTGAGACCAAGGTGAAGAATGGTTATTTCGCAAAGGTAAAGGTAAACTCATACTTTCTAATGCTTTAGTTTCTAGAGTCTTATTTTTTAAGAAGTTTTGGGTTTTCAAATTTACAAATAAAAAAATGGACTGATTTTATCGATTCTGTATGCGATTATCATGTCACCAGATAGTGAATCCACCTGTCTGCCCATAATTCAAGAAATGGCTAATATGCCATTTTAGTCAAAATAGGAAAAGAGTGTTGCATGATTGTTGACACCCTTATTAAGGTACCCACTGTATAACATTTTCAAAATAATGATTTATAGGGGTAAAACGGCTTGAAAACTAAATGGCTATATGTCTATATAAATGATAAATTGTCTAATGTGCATGATGATACCGAGCGCAGCATCCAATGTGATTTTAATAGAGATTTTTATGGCTATCAAAAGTTATGGTCTGACAGTCAAGTGGATACAAGCACCAGGTTGTTAATCCAAAGATTCGGGGTTTCATACATTGTTTTATATTATTTATGAATAGCTTAGCGTACTGGAACTTTTAACCAATGTTTTTTGTTGTACATGATAGTATTGATTCCAGATATTTCTCGGCAACAGCATAGCTAATTACTGCCCATTGTTTCGCTTTCGCTGCTGCTACCGAATTGTTGCAGATAATTTAAAGCCATTTGTGTCACAAACTCACAACGCGATAAAGGACAACGTATGCACGTTAGACAAAACAAATTTCGGATTGTCAAATTTCTCTTGCTTTGTAAATGAAAAATTGGCTACTTCGATTAAAAATCATAATTTGAGAAAATTGGCTACTTCTTTTCTCGTTTCAATTCAACGGCATGATTTTGGTATCGACAACAACTCGACCAGTCGAGTTATTAGTACGAGACACTGAAGAAGTCTGCACATTGTAGACGAAATACGCGTATCTGTCGAAGATAAGCAAAGGTAGTTGGAATTAAATGGAAGATACTAATTCTTCTTCTAATTTCTAGTTACAGGTATTCCACTAAACAGCTCAAACCCTCTAGGATTTATAATGAGTAGTTTAAAAGTTATTAAAATCTAATAAAACTTGTTCTAATAACAAAAACACTATGATTGCATTTATCTCGAATTCGTGTTGAAGGCACATTAGCCATTTTTTGAATTATGGGCAGCTGTGTATCGCCAATCATAGCAAGCTTATTGTGTACAGAAAAAAATGACAGCGTTATCAATCATCCTAACAGGCGGCTTTTTGGCAAAGCAAGACGTCGTGTTCATAATGAAAGGAGGTAAGCGTCAACGTCAAATATAGCTTCCATTCGGAGTTCCCGAAGAAGGCCTTTCTGTGACGGATGATTAGCTAGAAGGGAATGTCTAAGTTGCTTCTCGCTGCATTACTGTGAACGACGAGATATACAGTATGAATTTCCTGTCGGAAGTTGCCTCCTTCATCAAGAAGTATCACACGAGGCAGAATGTGTTATTTTGGGGGACCTGGCCTTGGCATGTTATGCCAAGAGATCATTGGAAGAGTTGGGCCGGCTGAAATCACCTTATATTGAAGACAGCCACATAATTTCGTGGTCAAAACGAAGAAACCATGACCAAGACGGCGTAAGTGCGTGTTTGATACTTTGTTGCGAACTGCCTTTACTATCGGGCATATGTAGCTCAGTATCTATTCATTTTTGGAGAAGTTGTGTGCGCTCTTGATCTGAACAAGCCACTTGGTTCTTGGAGTTCTTGGAGCCACTGTGCATTCTGTTGTTTGCGGAAATGTTTCGATGTCATATATGGAACGGTTTCAGTGAGAAACTGGACGGACGCCTGCGGAGTTGGGTACGGGTGACTCGTGAGATAGTATGTGCTCTCAAGGACATGGAGCAAGACAGGTGATTGCTACCCATTGTATTCATATAAATAAAATTAATTTTTAATAATTTTGCGTCGACCATCAGTTTATTTGGTTGAATCAGCTGTATCAACACCCGTACCGCAATATTTTGTTATCTGGCGTAGCGTTTTGTCTATTGTTTTGGTTGCCTTTTGTTCGTTGCGCGAGTGATCGAGTGAGCATGAAAAGTCGTGGTTCGCCGAGTAAGATGGATCGGTGGTGAGTACATAATTAATTGTGATCCAAATTATACGTTCGTCATGCTCGTCGGGCCACAGATTCAATTGACTTGTTTTCCCAATGAAAAACCACAATAACACTTTGTGAGCGGCCCCAATAGCATCCTTATTGTTGGTTTAAACCGGTCAAAATCGACTTTTCAGCATTATTAAAAAATCACTTCGTTTTCCTAAGTTTTTGAGTGACCCCACTAGCATCCTTGCTGTTGGTTTAAATCGGTTCAAATCGGAAATCGGTACTTATTTTCGAATATTTCACTTGACAGCTTATCGTTAACCAAAACGAACCCTGCTGCTACCCAATCCTGTTATCCAAAATCCCAGGGATTCCTCGTTGGAGTGCATACGTGTTCTCGACTACCAATAAAGCGAATATCATTATTGGCAGATTACATGAAGTACACAGTGTTGAATAACTCTTAAATTTTAATTATTTCAATTTATATTTTATTTTTCAATTGAACATTTAGCATGTACTTTGATTAAAAACAATTGATTTAAAAGTTCATCGATTTGATAGATTTTTTAAAATTCATCTACAGTGATATTCGATATTTTTCTAGGTAAAAGGTCTAATAGGAAATTTTCTGATTTTCTAATAGGTATGTTATGTCATGTTTAAAAAAAGTAAGACGGCTCAACAGTTTTTTTACAGTCCCGCTTGTACTATCCTCTTTCTTAAGTACTACAATGTACATCCATCAAACGCCAGTAGCTTCAAAATCTCCCAGTACTAAACTTTGTTTTTCAAAAAGGCTTTTCGAAACACAGTATTTATGATTGTATCATTTAGAAAAGTGAAGTTTACTGTCTCGCATTATATCCTGCGATTTGCCGCTGAAAATCTGAAAGTTAAATCGCGAGTGATCTACAGACATAACCACAAGTGGTGAATATCGCGAAATTGTGTTACAAGCCACAGAATGAGTGCAATTGATGAAAAGCATATGAGATTGATGGCGACGAGGAGGTTATGGAAAACAGTTCTGCGGAAGGTGTTCCATCTTTGTTCTTCGTCGATTTAAGATAGTCCGGTCGAATGACGGTTATGCAGACGACGACGACTTCGAGGATGGAGTAAATGTTACCATTCTAACCATCAACTGCATCCAACGTTTTCCTGAAGAATTCTTCTAAAGCTGACAAAACAGCTGCAAAGTACAATCCTCTAGAAATAGTTCCAGGTAATGAGCAGAAAAGAAAATTAAGTGGAGCTGCGAGAAAACGGTACAGGCGAATGGAAGCTGGAGGGGTCAGTCAAGAAGAGGCGTATCGTCTCGTTCGTACTCCGTCGCAGATACCAAATTCTGAAAAAAGGTCACGCAATGCTGATCTTAGTGGTTCCGCTAGTACTGGAGAAAATCCTCGTAAAAAACCAAATGTGAACCCATCTGTAGAACCGACACACGGAAAGGTTTCGGTTCTAATTCGTAAACAGATTAACTCAAATTTACGCTCTGGACGGAATCAAACAATACAGAGCGGAATTACACCTCTTATAGTGCTGTTGTACACTAAATTAGGGTAGGAATCCTTCCAAAAGACTACCCTAACGTGGAACTTACTTCTTAACAATTGCTTGCCACACGAAAAGCTATTCTTGCTAGTGTTGTACAGCAACGCAAACGAACAATTAAACCTAAGTTTGGTCAATGCTCGCTTAGAACCGGGCATCTGATTCTCGTTGCAAAGAAACAGCTGACTGGTTAAAAAGCATCGTTTCTACATTGCCTATCCCTGGGGAAGTAGAACTCATTGCACTAGATGAGAAAAAGTATCCCGCGTGCTGTAATCATTGATGGATTCTTCCCAGTGAGTGCATAAGACAGCACAGATGATATTCTAGCACTCCTGGAGAGCCAAAATGAAGGTCTGTTAACTGATAAATGGCGGGTGAAACAACGCAACATAGTTTATCAACTACATGTTGAACTTCGATGGACACGATCAAGAAGTGTAAATTACTTCATGATTTCAAGTTTGGAACAGCTCCACTCCGTCGTAAACTTCGTCAGAAAATTAAATTATCCAGCCATGTCGCAGATAACATTGTCGACAATCGAAAATCAGAGGAGCAGAAGGCTGCTCGAGCTGGGAGTGAGGGGAAAATATGCTAACGAAGATCTCACTGAAAAAATTTCAACGACACTGGAGGGTTGGGAAGTGGGGCTCCTCTCCCGTTTTTGGGTTTTGTTTTGATTCGCAATGTCTGGGAATGCATACAATATATCGACTAGAATAACTATCACTAAGCCATCAGTGGTACATGAGCGCTCTTCCAAACGTCATCTTTTGCCTGTTGAAAGTTGGCGGATTTGTCCGTGCCTCGACCTGCCACCTGCTGAATGTTGAACAGGGATGATATATTGGTTCAGTACCACTTCCATGCCTTTCGCTCAATTTTCAAACATCTGTTCTATTTCCAACCTACCGTACACTGACGGAACTCTCAACACTTTCTCTTCACATCTTTCATTCTAGCAAAAAGCGTTACAGTCCACTCTTGGTGCCTCATGGTGATGAGCGAGCATCTCATATACATCATAACCGTTACTCCACGCACGGAGAATACAAAACATAACAATTAAAGTATGTATCAACAGATGTTTATTGAAATCGTAAAAAAAAACAAACTAGGATCTATGTGGATCTATATTACACGGAATACTTGAGGTATAGATCCAACTTCCTGAGAGGAATTTTAACATAATTCAGGAACCTATCACAGTCAATTTTACAGGCTTTTCAGGCAAACTGTCCAGTTACCTTGCGTGTCACTAGTAAGTTATCTTGATGGAATAAACGCTTAGAAATTCTTAGGAAAAAGACTAAAAAAATTACGTAATAGAGCAAAGAGAACAATGAAATGGGATCAATATAGAGTTGCTCTAACAGGGTAACAAAGAAATACGTAAATCTAAACGTTTGGACTGAAGGCGTACATTGTGAAAACGGTAGAAAACACTCCTGTGGTTGCAAGACTGCAAAAAGTCCTCTCGAGAGATCATACTAATGGCTTAGGCAATGTTAAAAGAAAATAACTGCCTTACTTCTAACAGATTTGAAACTTTCGAGGAAGTAACCTCGAAAGCTTTCCAACATCTTTGAATAATTCAATAATCAACTGTGTTGCACTTTTTAGCACAAGAACAAAACAATTCGATAAGAGGGTTTTACAGCCCTTTGAAATATGGTCTCTATGCCCTCGTAAGGTAGCGCGTTTTGTACGACACATTATTCCTTACTGAGATAATACCCTAAATCATGGGATGATGGTTACTTCTCATAGTAGCTTATCGCATTGAAATGGTATAGACAAATGAGTTGTGTATCATAATAGATCAAAATAATGGTCGCAGTGATAATACACAAAAAAAAAATCATAGAGAACTAAAACGGCATTGAAAAATCAAATATGACAATATTTGATCATCTTCAGCAGTACTTATCCGTTGGCATTTTTAAAACGAATAAACTGAATAGAGTTTTAAAAAAAAAAATCGACTTAACTGAATGACTCTTAAGTCATCAGTCCGGTTTATGGCGATGCTCCAAATACTTTTCGCTAATTTTTTCAAAATATTAAAAATGATGACTTAATTTAAGGTCTGCTTGGATATTCAAGGAGTTTCAAAACAAGGTCCAGGAACATCTGAGATACTTTTATAAATACAGAATACTTTAGGTCAACAATCAAAACAAGCCAATTTTGTATGAAAAATTAAATCGTTTCAGAATAATTTTTATCCATTGGTGGATATTAATGTCTGTAAAAATCTGTAACATTATCGCAAATATCTGTATAATGTCTGTAATCTGTATGGGGTCTGTATGAATACAGGCATGTCTGTTTAT
>JASCZW010018893.1:0-14648 GCA_034211315.2 Aedes japonicus | reverse complement strand
TCCTTAGAGTAGTGACAGCAGATCGGACACTCTTCAGTGTGAACCTTCGACGTCATTGTGTGAGATGTGATGAAAACCTTGGTTTTAAGGCTACAACTGCGGATTCCTTGCCAAATCATTAGTTTCCGCGCAAACTTATCAGCAAAAGCAAATTTATACCTAGAAGGGACAACCCCACGACCAGTTGCCAGGTATAATTTTCGGCCGGGGATTTGTTTATAATCCATTTTGACATATGTTTCGTCATCCATTAAAATAAAGTCATCAAATTTCGTCAAAACTCGTTCGTATAGTAATCGTGCTCGCTTTTTGGCCACTAAATTTTGTTTCAGGGAGCGATTCGGATGTTTACTGGCACAAAAAGACTTATATAGCATGTTACACACGGTGGAAAAGTTGTAATCGTATTTCATTGCCAAATCACGTATGGAGACACCTGAGTTGCCTTTCACGTAGCTCAACACCTTTCTCCTCAGCTCTTTGTCCCTAGTGCCACTTTTATCATAGATGCGCTGTGCTCTATCCTCACTCAGAGTATCCTTGTAACGTTTGATTACAAGACGCACCGTTGACATTGGGAATTTTAACACTTTTGCTATTTTTGATGCAGACCACGATGGATTCTCTAGATGTTTGTGCACAATTAATTTAAATTTCGCAAGTTCCATGATCCGTAATTTCGAGCTGCGTTTCACCACTTTCTTCGTCAATGAAACATCAACAAATGCGTTTTTCGTTCCAACCACCAGGGACGGGGTGGTATATTAAACTGTGCGTTGAGATTTACTTTGAATCGAGCTTTAGAACGGAAACTTTTCCGGTGCCTGCATGCTAATGCACTAATTTTTACAAATGGTTTTGAATGGAATGCAAAATAAAATAGGTAAATAACTACTTAAAAACACATTTATTTTTATTAGCCAATACAAGACGGTCTTTTCAATAGGGCTTAAGTGCAAACTTCGATTGCCCTATACAGCAAAACGAATCTTCTTTCTACAGGAAACGAAAACAAGGGATTCATTTTCTCAGGGGAAATCCACCATTAAACTTAATGAAAATAATGATTGTTGAGGTGTTTGTTTTGAATACCAAAAGTTCAAGGATAGGTGAACAATGAATCCAGTGGCATCCGTACTGTTGGTGTAGTGTCGGTCCATGTTGGCTCTTCGGTGTTGAGATGAATTGCCTTGTTTTCCTAATGAAATACTACAATCACACTCTGTGAATGGTCCCAATAGCATCCTTACTGTTGGTTTAAATCGGTCCAAAATAGCTTTCCAGCATTGTAAAACATCTCCTAGTTTTCCAGTGAAAAACCACAATCACACTTTGTGAGCGGCCCCAATAGCATCCTCACTGTTGTTTTAAATCGGTTCAAATCGGAAATCGGTACTAATTTTGAAATGTTTCACCTGCCAGCTTATCGTTAACTAAAACGAACCCTGCTGCCACCCAATCCTGTTATCCAAAATCCCAGCGATTTCTCGAGGGTTCTCTAGGCGTACAAAATCGGAGCAGAATCAACAATAAATCTTTGTTATGATGTCTGTACATAAATTTGTTGAATTTAGATTTTAGTTGTGATGTCAATGTTAGCTGTTCTACTCTTTCTTTCATTTTCAGGTAATACTTGGATTGTAGGATGGCATCCATGAGGGCCGTACTGAGACAGTTCTGGATTTTGGTTTTATTAAGCTTGTATTGTGAAAAAACTCGCTCCACCGCTGCCGAAGAACGCGGAATTAGTAGAAAGATCACAATGAACATTCTTGGCAAAGGAAAAGCCAGCTTCACATCTACTCGTTTCAAACAAGTTTCTAAGTCATTACTTCTGAAAAAACGTAAAAAACATTCTCATCTTCTCAAATACATAACGAGAGCTAGGTGGGCCAAAACGCAACGCAACGATGCATAAAGGGTGATACGGTCAAAGTTTGGTCAAGGGAAAACGCGTGTAAATCGGTGAAATCATTTATTTAAAAAATCAAATTAAATTTCTTTTTCAAGTTCAATTAGTATAAAGTTCAGGAAAAATATTCAGTTAGGCTTCCGCTTTTCCAAATCCGAATTGCCGGGCCTTACGCTTGACCCCTGCCATCAGATTTTGTACAGCCACCTTGTCCACCTTCTTCGCCGCAGAAAGCCAGTTTGCCTTGAACTGCTGCTCGTCCTTAGCAGTTTTTTGGTCTTCTTTAGGTTCCGCTTGACAATAGCCCAGTATTTCTCAATTGGGCGGAGCTCTGGCGTGTTGGGAGGGTTCTTGTCCTTGGGAACCACCTGCACGTTGTTGGCGGCGTACCACTCCATGGCCTTTTACCGTAATGGCAAGATGCCAAATCCGGCCAAAACAGTACGGAACAACCGTGTTTCTTCAGGAAAGGCAGCAGACGTTTATTCAAACACTCTTTCACGTAAATTTCTTGGTTGACAGTCCCGGAAGCTATGAAAATGCTGCTTTTCAAGCCACAGGTACAGATGGCTTGCCAAACCAGATATTTCTTTGCGAACTTTGACAGTTTCGTGTGGTTGAAAATATCTGCTACCTTTCCCTTCCTTTTGCCGTATAAAACTCCTGTCCCGGAAGCTGCTTGTAGTCGGCTTTGACGTAGGTTTCGTCGTCCATTACCACGCAGTCAAACTTCGTCAGCATCGTCGTGTACAGCTTCGGGGATCGCGCTTTGGCCGTCGTATTTTGTTTATCATCGCGATTTGGAGTCACTACCTTCTTGTAAGTCGATAGTCCGGCTCGTTTTTTGGCTCGATGCACGGTTGTAGACGATACACCCAGCTTATTTGCGGCATCTCGGAGAGGTTAGGGTTTCGCTTGAAACTACCGGCAACTCTCTTTGTCGTCTCAGCGCACAGTGGGGCGACTCCATACAAAAGCTGGTCATGCATAAAAATGTCTCCAAATCAATAAAAACACGTGTTTCTTAACTAATTTTGGGTCGCTGAATCCAAAAATGAGGTTGCTTTTTTATTAGGACGCGATCAAATATTACGTAACACAAAAATTTTGATTTTTAAAATCGCTTTGATAATCCCATATTTTTTCATAAAATGTGGCGCGTTAGGTGATGTCAGATTTATTTACACCATCTCTGGTGTTATATAATATTTAAATGGACCCAAACAACTGTTTTCTGCCTTATTAGCAATTTGTATAATTTTATCATTAAAAACAAAAATCAGTAATTTTTAAACAGTTTCATGACTATGTTGAGCACCAAAAAGGTCATACAAAAAAGTTGTTTGTATCAAAGAACTTCTTTAAAACCATATTCTGTGTGTTTTCATAGTGTGCGAAGAATTTGGTATTTTTTAATTTTATATAACACGGAAATACAAATAAAAATTTAAATCTTTTTTTCACTTATTATTTTTTTTACATATTTTCATGATTAAACACACATTTCTATATCATTAGCAATTTTTTGCAGTAAGAAAAATGTGTTATTTATAAGAGACAACACAAGAACAACACAAATCGGTTACGCTTACTTTGCGAGTGTTGAAATTTCTTATTGAATGATTTCCAAAAACTATCGAACTCCTTTTTCAACGAAAAACAGTTATTTGCTGCTGCCTTCATCTTTTCTAGCGACCCTTGAGGTTTCATCGCTTCATTTATCTGTTTTATTCATTTAAATCCGTTTCCTTTAAAATCATAAAAAGCAGTGTTCATCAGAAATAGTTTAGCCAGACCATAACATATATTTCAAAAAAATATTCCACGACTGTCAATTACGGGGAAATAACCATAATAAGTTACTTGCAATTTCACTATCCATATCCACAAATATTTTGGGTACCGCAAGCACTTCAATAATACAGTTTGACTCAGAATATAGCCAGTATCAGCCAGATACAAAATATAGATTTGATGCTAACAGAACTCTCTTTCAGTTGCTTAGTAATAACACAGAGAACAGACATCCAGGCTCGAACATTTTTTTTCCCAATTTACTGTGTAAAATTTTGACTGCAAACCGTTGGAAAAAAGCGCCACCTAGTCTAGGTTTCATCAAACTAAAATTGACAGGCTATCAAATCTCGAGGTGGGCAAGTGGCGCCATCAACTTACGATGCACCAAAACTAACGGAAACGAGCTGTAATTTTAAAATGGCAGTTACAGATATTTACACACGGTGGGCACTCCTGCTTGGATGTCTGTTCTCTGTGGTAATAAGGAACAGATATGAATGAGAAAAGATGAGATGACGATGAATATCGATCAGTTTGTTCAATCTTCACACAAAAACAAAATTCTCGGTCATAACACAGTTTGTTGACAAGCTTGAAGAGTAGTGCATAGTAACAATAGGCTATTGTTGATATGATCATATTGTTTATATGATGAAGCAATTGAACATGATATGCTTGAAGCGCTCGCAGAAGAGATAAATCTTGCCAAATATACAAAAAAGGTGCAAATGGCCAAAAACCCTATTTTTTCTTTAAACAATATCAATACTCTGCGCAACTCTGCGCTACATAAGGATATGTCCATTTAAAAGCTAACATTTTAAACTAATATTTACAACTAACCCCAACCCGGGCGAACCCGGGCTTCAAAGTTTTGTAGCATGGTTTTCACAAAAAAATCACACCTTTTTCGTTTAAATTCAAATTTTACAAAACTTGTGTAGAATTCAAAAAAAAATAATGATGCAAATTTGTTTTGTACTCCATTTCAAAGAACTTTTTCTTTGACACCATCTTGATTCAAGTCAATGTTAGAGCTCTAGCAAATTATATAATTTTTATAATTTTATTCAAAAAATCGCAAAAAACACATAGGTGACATACTTTAAAAAATCGCACAGATCTCAAATTCTGTCCAATCACTTCAAGAATTTGGATTTAAAAATTTCAATAGTGTATTATTACAGGAAAAATATAAAAAAGACGTCAACGTGAATTTCGTATTTTGGCTTAATGACCAGCGATTCCCCACTGTGCAGCGGCTTCCGGTTTTCGATTTCCCCCCGATCCAGACTTCCTGGCTGTCGACAAACGTTCCCCAAACACTTTAATTACATTTGTAACGGTTGATTTGGCAACTTTTAGCGATTTTGCCAACTTTGCGTGCGAGTAGCTCGGATTTTCGCGATGCGCGAGCAAAATTTTGAGACGCTGCTCTTCTTGCTTGGACGGCATTTTGACAACTGAAGAGTGAATTCCAAAATCAAAATAGGAGCAACATTCTTCACACACACACCTTCAAAATGAGGGGTGTTCAGGTTTTTTAAATGCAAAATTGAAAGAAATACGTCAAGTTGATATTGACCAAATTTTGACCGTATCGCCCTTTAAATACGAAGCTAAAAATATCTTACAAGTTTTGTCGCTTTGGAACGATTTGATCTCACAGTAAGGTTTTCTAAGCAGGCCACTCACATAGTGTGATAATGGTTGGTTGGATAATGGTGATAATTTTATTGGAAAACAAACATTTTTATGAACAACGCCTATTTGTCGCTTTGAACCACTTTCTACCGATTACCGAACTTGCAAGAAATACAGTTAACAAAGATGAATCCCTTCATACAACACCATCAACGTATGGAGTTTCTCAGAATCCCGCACGATCTACAATGTAAACTTGTATGTTTAATAACGCTGCCTAATGCTAACCATACATCCAAACTACCCTTTCGAGCTGTGTTATAATACAGATTATAAACATGTGACAACACCGGTCACTAAAGAATTGAATTGTAAAAACTCTCAAAAAAAAAAAAAAGAATAACAAATAGGTACTTTGGTGACGGCAGCTGAAGATTCTTTTAGGAATAAACATCACATCACACCAATACGATATTGTTAGCAATAGACACTGCACTCACATACTCTTTTCTTAAAAATGGAAACGAAATACAGGGGAATAAAAAGGAAACAGCTTACCCGAATCTCAAAGACGTCCTATATCGTAGCCACAACGATGGGCATCCAAATTTCGGCCGTAAGATCGCTTCTAAGATCAATTGAGGTATTCTCTCAACCAAACTTTTCCAAGTAGAGCCATCGAACTGAATCTGCAACCCACTGTCACACGGTTATATCAGCTGCTTCATTAAGTATTCCCGTTCAGGACACATTAGGATCATACGCAATTAACTAGCAGAGCCAGTTTTCTCACAACTGCGTGACTAAAAATAAACTCCCGAATAACTTGTCTGGAACAAAACTACTCAAGGGAGGGATTTCAAACCATCATAAAAACTTTCCCCGACCCCAAAAACCCCTGCATAAAATTTTTCATAACAGTAGGGATAATTCTCATGTTTAGTTGAAAGACACAACAATTGTATGAGACTCCACCCCTTTCAGAGAAGGGAGGAGTCTCAAACCACCATAAAAACATTTCTTGCCTTCAGAACCTCCACATGCCAAATTTTAATTCCATTTGCTTGATTAGTTCTCGAGTTAACCAGAAATTTCTACTTCATTTGTATAAGAACTCCCCTCTCCTTCCATAGAGGAAGGGGTCTCAAAACACCAAAGAAACATTTCTTGCCTCCAAAAGCCCCCAGATACCAAATTTGGTTCTATTTGCTTGATTAGATTTTGAGTTATGCAGAAATTTGTGTTTCATTTGAATGAGAGCCCCCCCCCCCCCCTCCATAAAAGGGAGATATTTCTAACCATCATAAGAACCTTTCCCGGCCTCAAACACCCCTGCATTCAAATTTTCACGCCGATTGGTTCAGTAGTTTCCGAGTCTATAAGGTTCAAACAGGCAGACAGAAATTCATGTTCATATAGATAGATAGATAGATACAAAATTTGTTTGATAACAAAATATGCAAAACAAATTCGAGTTTTTTACAGCGCATCATATTCCAAATCATATGCGCATCTAATTTTGTGCTGAATAATCGCACGACAAGCACCGAAATAATGCGAGTTTACAACAACAAAAACAAGATAAAAACAAATATATTCGATAAATTAATCATAAATTTCCTGAAAATTTATGGAATTCAATAAGGTTGTCTAACAGAATTCCGAAATCAATCTCCAATCTATAGTTCAGTTGCATTACCTTTCAAATTTGGTGCATAATATTTCCAAGTTTCAATTGTTTCTTATATTTCAATATAGCGATCGGAAAAAATCATAGTCAGCTTATCTTCGGAATGACTACTATAAAACCAATTTGCCGTTTAATGCACTTGCTAAGGCAAAAAAATTTTTAAAATGTTTTTTCAACTGCCCGTAGTAAGATAATACGGATGAGTCCTAAAACGGCACTCCAAAACAGCACTTTACGAGTTAATAAAGATGAAATCAAACCTTTGATAGGAGTAAAAGGAATTTGAGAAAACAAGGTTTTAAGATCGTTGTAAACAAGCTGTGTAGGTTCTCACAAACTTGACTAAAATATGAAACCTATTGGCACCTTTTCTTCTTCGTCTTCTTATTTCTTAGCGTTTTCAAAATTATTGTTTCTAAATGCACTTCCACAGTTATTAATTAAGAGCTTTCGATGCCAGGTATCATTTTTGCATTAGTATGATTGTGTGGCAAGTACAATCTTGAACGATTAAATTAACGAAGACAAAAACAAGCTATCAAAAATAAAAGAAGAGGACTGAGAATTAGAATTGTGACAGATAGAGATGAATTAAAAAGCAGGCGGAGGATATTTATAAATTAATTGGTAGTGAAGAATAATCAGAGTCAGATGTAGAAGACTAAAAGGGAGAGACGAAAAGAACAAGGCTTACGAAACAAGTTAATTGAAAAAAAAGAAACGCTCATACGATTAATAATAAATAGAGCAGGAAAAAAATCTGGTCATTTCTGCATGCACCATAACATGAAGCAATGCCATTGAACACATGAAACATCACCCCAATTCTATTAATGGAACTCAAACAGCACCAATAGAATAACTAATAGAATAACTGGCCAGTCAAGGTTGTGCCTTCGATCATGCCTTGACCTACCCCGCATGGGGATGCTTGGCAACAGTATGTGTTTCCTGTTTCGGAATACTACCTCAAAATGCCCTCCGCTCAATTTCAAACTACTTCTATTCAATTTTCACAGCCTGCCGTGAGCTAACGGAACTATCAATACTTTCTCTTCACAACTTTGTTCTAGCAAAAAAAAATGCTGTCTACTCCTAGAGCGTCATGGTGATGTGAAATTATTTCCTTCTCAAAAACAACATCATCACAGATCGTTACCCCGCGTATGGGAGAATACAAGGAAAGAACAATATCAAATGTTACTTGGTTAATGCTTAAGTCCCAACCGTTTGAAGAAAATGTAGCATCACACAACCTTCTTAGCTTAGATGCTCCCAATGACCAGTTTTAAATACTTTTTCGTTCTGTACACCGAACAGGACATTCTGTTCTCTCAGACCATTCATTTCCCTCTTACTTTGATATCTATAGTATTGAAGGTTGCGTGGGTTCCCTGTGACTTCTCTAGATAGAATCCAAATCCACCCTAACTCCAACGGTTGCATGGCCAGGTGGGCGATCGAAGAGTATCTTTTGCAGATGTTTTGCGCGAAGAAACGTATCAGTAACTGAATTCGTTTCATACTGATTCTGGCGAAGTATTCCTCATCGTAGCTCCATCCACGAGGTGTACAATGATAATGCTACACACTTCATTATTTTTACCGAGCTCAGTAAAAAAATACCGATTTCTCAACAGCTGAGCTCGGTTGCTGGTTACCTCGGTAATCAATTTCAACTAAAAGGTGTACGGAATCAAATTGCGACAAACACAAATATTCGGCAAAATTAGTCCGTTCAACCAGTCATCTTCAAACTTTCAGGAAGTAAAGTAAAACATGTCATGAATATTTTTCCATGTTTGTTTTATTTAATTTCAATTCCATATCCAAATGCACGAACCTTCTTCTTTACACTACTCATAACGTCCTGTACAACATTTGGACCAACTTTTTTTGCGTAGCAATCCATTTTTTCTTCATATCTTCCTCCGATTTCACTTCCTCAGAATCTTTAGAATGCTTCATGATGGCCCAGTACTTTTCAATTGGCCGCAGTTCCGGTGCGTTCGGGGGGGTTGAGATGCTTCGGCAATTGACCTCCTTAGCCTTGTACCACTCCAAAACCTCTTTCAAGTAATGGCGCGACGCTAAATCCGCCCAGAACATCGTAGGACCATCGTGTGACCTCAGAAGAGGAAGAAGACACTTTTGGAGGCATTTCTTTAGGTTCATCTGCCCATTGAACGTTCCAGTTGTCACGAGTGGGGTGCTCCACTTTCCACACGAGCAAATTGTTTGGCAAGCTTTGACACCTTCTGCTTTCTAACGTCCTCATGGAGATCGAATTTATGATGAGCAGTGAAAAACTGGAGCCCTGGAAGCTGCCGGAAGTCTGCTTTTCCATACGTCTCACCATCTATAACGAGGCAATGTGGTTTCGTCAACATCTGGGTGTAGAGCTTCCGTGCACGTGTTCTACCTACCGTATTCTGCCGTTCATCGCGATAAGGCGCCTTTTGGACTTTGTACGTGTGTAGTCTTTCACGTTTTTTCGCATCTTGCATGAAAGTTTTGGTTTTCAGTTTCTTCGCCACATCTCGAACTGAACTGTTGGCATTTCTCTTGAAAGCTTGAACTACCAGCTTGTGATCCTTAACACTATACGGAGATCCATTTGTGCCACCTGTTTCTTTTCCGAGCGATGGTCAAACGCTCGTGGTACCGATTTAAAACACGAGCCACTGTAGAATGTACTATTCCCAGCTTCCTGCTAATGGCACGATGAGAAAAATCCGGATTTTCGAGGTACGTGCGCAAAATTTCTTTGCGGCGCTGCTTTTCTTCCGACTCCATCTTTGTAACGACTGCACATCTGCTACTGAGCTTACACTTACACAGCCTAAACAAATACACATTGAACTAATTCCACCCAAAATTTCAATGGAAGGTACCCAACGGGTAAAAAGTTACAGCCATTTAAAAGTGGTGCAATTTGATTCCGCACAACCTTTACCGATGCCTCGATACTGAATAACCTTAAGCGATATGTCAAAAATAAGCGAACTGATCTTCAAAATAACTGAACAATCCTCAAAAAAAGCCGAACAGGTCGCCATACCAATATGTGAATTACCGACAATCATTATATTATTTTAACAGTTTTTTTTATAATGTAATACTGGCATATCAGCAAAATTAGTGCGGAATATCTTTAAAATCAAATACCGAACGACTTTGCAATTTATACCACCATTTTTTTTTTTTGCAGTGATAATAAGTTCACAGGCTAGACAAAAGAGCCAATGTGATGGCTCAATCCATCCAAATAACCCGGAACAGGACGACGGCAGTAGAAGAAATCTATCGCGTCAGCCATGTTGTTGCAAGTTCAAAAATGTAAATAAAATTAAAGCCTAATCTAATCTAATCTAATCTAATCTAATACAACCGCAGCCAGTACGAGAAAGCATCCTGGAAATAATTGGGTTAGATTACGCCCAATTATTTTTTTTGTCAATATTGATGCTTGCAGCATATCAGAGACATGATACAAGCGTCAAAGCGGCCAGGCCTACTGCGTTGCATTAACCGCAAAAGATGATTCTGTAAAATGATTTTGATTCAAATGAATATATTTGAACCCCAAAACATTTTGTGAATCTACAGGGATGAAGGATGCGTGGACATACCGTACCATACGCTCCAAGGTAAGAATAATAAAATAATATTGAAATAAATCCTAAGAATCCGAGAAATGGTAAAAATGGCATGATAATAATATAAATGTAAAATCAATATGCAGTTTCATATGGAATACTATATACAATTTACTGCAGGAATATTATAATGTAAAATGATAATAACAACTACACATGTCTGCAGATTGTTGTTCTGCTGCAATTGTTGAAGGATTTTCGTATCCATTATGAACCTGAAAGTTTGGAAAATGTATCGTAGCCACGAGATATTTTTTTTTTTTTCGAGACTCAGGAACTCTATGGATGATCTGAAATTATACATCATGTAACGGAGCAGCACATCGACATTTCAGATATTCTATATCTAAAATGTCGATGAGATGTTCAGTTTTCTTGCACCCCTATTATCATTTGTAGTGTATCTGATAGGTTCTACAATAATTCAATATATGATCATAATTAAATTTTTGAATAGTTAGTTAATAAATTATTTAATAATAATAACATGAGAAAGACAAGTAATTATTAGAGAATATTTATCTGCAACTTATTTGACCACCCTCTCATCGAAATACTTCAGCCGTTGGAACTACAATACTACTAACCATTGAGATCTAGAAATATTAGGTTAAAGATGTTTGTAGATGTTTGTACAACATATATCTGACACCCACTGGTTGGTCACTGATCTAATTTAGTCTAATCCAATACAAACGCAGCAAGTCAAAGAAAGGGTTCTGGAAACAACTGGACTAGATTATGTACAATTATTTTTCTGTCTGCATCAACTGAAAAGAAGATTTCTTAGAACGAGCTGGAATCAAACGAATAGACCTGAACCCCAACGTAATCCGCGAATCTACAGGTGAGGAAGGATGCGTGGACACACCGGTTCACACGCTCTGTATCATGTCAAGTCAAATATCATAGAAATCTTACATATTTGTATGACCCATTTACCTGAAATTGTACAGAACAGAAATCTGCAAATACCTTAATTTTGAACAATATATAGCATATAATGGTAGGACATCCTTTGTGACGTGTAGTAAAATAGTATGTTCCGACCATCAAATATATTCTCGGACTTCGATTATTCCACGCAAATGTAATGGTATCCCCTACGAATCCGCTTTAACAAATGATATGTTACTTCGAATACTAAACGAATAAAACATGTGAGTATTTTATTATGCAATGCTGAAAAATTAACAAAAAATTAAGGTTATTGCTGAAATGAGACTCTAATTCATGGCAGGTAGCTCCTATCTCCTTTCACAAGTTTTTGGTTCTAATGTGAGGAGCAATGGTAGAATATACAATAGAAATCAGATAAATTATTAACAGGCAAAATAGTTCTCTACGAGCTATTTTCGTGCTCGCCACATGGTGGTTAATATTGGCATAACCTAGGTAGTTTTCCTCGAAAAATTTCTCACTGGATCCTATAGTCAACGACCATCTTTTTCTGTGCACTACATAAAAGGATTTTCAAATGACGTTGACAATTTATGCCGGGTTCTCATAACACGGTACCCTGCACGCGTCGGGACGTTTTCGTGGGCTGGGTAACAAAGTCACATAGTCTAACTAATTATTTTGTTCCAACCCAAAAAATAAAAAAAAATACCTCTCGGACAAAGCACTGTGCAAAGAGAATACTTCTTTATACTTGTTTACCCACCTGGAAACATGAGACTCCAGCCAAGTGTCTCTAACATACGAATAATAAATCCGGCTGGCGTGAAGTCTTCCGACTAAGAGAAACTTGTCATCTCCAATGTCACCAAAGCAGTTGAACCAAAAAGAAAACAAAGTTTTGAAGAAAGCGAAACGAAAGTATCAACCAAATTCTTGAAATAAAACAAGATGATTAAGCGTAAAGCTATAATGCTGGGTTATCAATATTTCGCAAAAGGAATATATTTTTAAATACTCCGCGGATCGAGGAGAAAAATAACAGCAATGCGTATCTATGGCAACGATAGAAATATTTACATGAAGGAATGGGCAAGTAAATTTAGTATAATGTTAAACTTTAACGAACGTTTACTTATCTTAATGACGTTTCGTTGATCCTCATCCCGATTCGGAATTGTCCGGAAATCCACTCGTACAAAGTCTACGAGCATCATGACTCCCATGCCAGGAAAATTACAACTCCAGTTTTGTTGAAAATATACTACAAGCCATGGCAGCACCACTTGCTGAAACAGTAGCACAATTTTTAATTTCTTCACGTTGTTGAAAAACAAACGACACCTAAGCAAAACGCCCCACGACAACTCGAAAACAACGCGAAACGTAGATTTTATGAAATTATCACACCGTGATTTTCTGAAATTCTAGACGGGATAGACCACCCCGAACAGCAATCACTGCCGAAAAACTTTCCGAAAACCAAATTGGAACTACCGAAGCCGAATTCACAATTTCTCAAATTCACATATATCGATTTTCAACAAACAGAAAAAAACGTGACAGCTCACGCAAAACTCAACCGTCCGCGAGCAGCGCTGCTGCGATTCCTGTCCTGTAAATAAAATTAAAGCCTAAGTTAACTTACTAAACACTTCAGCAATGCTGTTGTCCACTTCAACTAGCGAGTTTAAATTAACCTCTATTTTACAATGTGTATAACTTTCAACTCAGTGAAGAACACGCGTTTAGTCAGAAGCGTTCACTTCATTACTGAACTTTATAAAAATGGCGTCATTTAGAACGTTGAATAAGCCAGCCGGAAACTGAGAGTTTGGTATACAGGTTTACCTCGATAGTACGTACATCAACTTTCTGACTTCAAATCGAAATTGCATAAATACTACTGGTTGTATCGAAAATCTAATATAACCAAAAGACAGAGCAAACGATTGCTCTTTCTTTTGGTCACATATTTTTTGCTGAATTTTCGTATTTTTTGCTGAATTTTCGTTTCAAAGAATAACTGAGTATACGAAAAGGACAGAGTTTTTTTTTCTAAAACTGAGGTAGTTTGATTATATGTATGATCATGTATGATCATACATCTGTATTTTATTATATTGTATAGAAAAATTGGTAATGATAGTTACAAAAATCAGCATATGTTGAACAAAAAACCGTTCTCTCCGTATAAATTCATTTTTACAGAATAAAATCAACAAAAAATATTACCGACCTGAAATTATTAAAATTAAAGAAGTAGTATTTTCTGTGTGTGCTAAATAAATGGTCAGTAAAGCCTTGTATGCAGCAAGTAAGGACCTGAAGTAATTTTTGCCATTTCTACCGAAGCAATGTTGACAACTGCTCCAGTCAATGCCATGACAATTTTCCTTGCGGAATAATCGATCGAAAGATCATTCCTCAAGCAAAAGTGACAGCCCCATCTAGATTACATGGGCAGGCGTTACTAGTGTTACGAACTTTGCCCGCCTTTTCACCTGCAAACAAGGTAAGTATTCCGACAGTAAAAGCATTTTTTGACCATTAAGGAGTGTATCGAAAAGTAGTTATAAACTTCCAAATCATAAAATAGGCATGAAAACATGGTTAAAATTAACATACTTTTTCAGTTTATTATAGCTTAACATGTTTACAAAAGATCCAAACGGAACAACTAGTCATCATGTTCATTTCTGTAGAATGCCCGTACCTTTGATTTGACACCTGCCATCAAATTCTGCACAGTGACCTTTGTGCACTTCCTGGATGCCGCTGCCCAATTTTTCTTAAAATCGGTCATGTTTTGGGACACTGTACCATCCTTCTTAAATATACGCTTGACTATTGCCCAATAGCGTTCGATCGGTCGCAACTGGGGACAGTTTGGTGGGTTGATGTCTTTTTCTTCGAACTTGATGTTATTCTCCGTCAGCCACTGTAGAGTGGATTTGGCGTAATGTGCCGATGCCAAATCTGGCCAGAAGAGAGGAGGGGACTGGTGCTTTCTATACAATGGTAGCAACCTGTTGGGGAACAAAAT
>JASCZW010018892.1:0-14655 GCA_034211315.2 Aedes japonicus | reverse complement strand
CAGGACATAAGTTTCATCGTCCATAACAACGCATGAAAACTTCGTCAAATATTCGCAGTACAAACGTCGAGCCCAGTGATTTTGCTGCCAAGTTCTGTTTGTCGTTGCGATTTGGAATCCCTATTTTACGAGCCACCGTTCGAATGGAGAGATTTGGGTTTTTCGTTAATATCCTTTTCACCTTTCGGTCCATGACAGGATCAGCGCGTCCAATGTTTTTGTCACTTCTCAGTTTCCTCTCCACCGTCAAACGTTCCGAAAATGATTTGAGTACATCGTGAACAGTGGATTTAGGAAAATCCAATATTTTTGCAAGGTCCCGTATTGACAAGTCAGGATTTGCCGTACGCCCGTACAAAATTCGCTCGCGCACTTGTTTTTCTTTCGTCGCCATCATGAATACTAAACATGAAATTTAAACATCATAGTCTTTTTCATCATAGACTCTCAGCTATACCCAGCGTTGCCAAGTATATTTTTACAAAGTCAGGAAGTATATGGAATAAAAATCAGGATAAAATCAGGATTGTCATTTTATGTGTAAAAAACTGATGTTAATAAAAATACCGTTTATTTAAAACCAAAAAGCTTACATAACATATATTTATCTCTTTCAGTTTCATAAATGGTATAGTTCAGTGCCAACATTTGATTAGGGCGAATCTGCTTATGAAAACAAAGACTTTGTCTGCTAATTTATCAGAAGTTGAATACAATTCCTTCAAATTGAATATATCAGCGGATAGAGACAATGCTCGTCTTTCTTAAGGAGTGCTCAATTTGTATTTGTGACCTTTTGTTCAAGACTACGAAGACTACGAAAGCCATTGTTTATAAAAGCAGATTCGCCCTAATCTAATGTTGGCGCTGAGTTGTATTTTGATTTTATTTTTTTGCAAAAGCCTAACTTAACTAACTGTTTGAGACCTGCTAGAGAGTGATATTAAAAACTCAAAAGGTAAACCGCGAAGTTTAAGATGTCTTGTATCGTATTGGTAGAAGAGCGGGTCAGAATAGATTTTTTATTGGATGATTTTTGACAATTCCATTCCAGAGTAGCCAACTAGTAAAAGCTTTGGCAGAACTCCATTAATTTGATTAGTTTATTTATTTCGCTTAAAATTAATTTCGATTGATAAAAATTACGAAAATCAGGAAAAATCAGTATTTTTTATCAAAATCTGGAAAAAATTAGTGCTTGTCAGGATTTCAGGCAAAATGCTAAAAAGTCTGGAAAATCCTGAAAAATCAGGAACATTGGCAACGCTGGCTATACCACAGTGAAATTTTCCATTCCTACGTGCAATATTTCAAAAGTTACAATGATTTAAAGGTGGCCGGATTAATGTTGATTCAGATTTTAGGACCTAGATATACCAAAGAAACAATTCCTTACTGTGAGGTGGTTGGCGGTGGGGGTGAGCCACAAAAAACAAAGAAATTTAAGAAAACCTTTGTAATAGAACGCCTCTGAGGAACCGTATTGTGGGAAAATTTGTTGGTACTCACTATGTGCTACACAAAGTACAATAGTGTTTGGATTTTTCGCGAAAATGACACAGTAAATGCAAAACTCGTCACTTGCAAAGCAGAGCCTGCTTAGATTCAGATTACAACAAGTTTCGAATAAACAGTCAACCTTTTAAAAAAATGAAATTTACTGACATATTACTACTCTGATTTCATACAGGACATGTTCAACACATTCGTAATTAAATCGTGACTTATCGAACTTCCGTGGAAGCTCCATTTCATTGTACAATTTTGGAGGTGAAGTATGCAAATATACATTCAGTTGTCCTATATTCTGACGCGTACATATCTACCTTAAAACCACTATGTAGTACTTAAAGCTTATAGATTCCGTCGTTCTAATCCACCATAATGACTCATAAACGATTTTTATCTACTCAACAGAATGAACTTCTGTTGTTATTCGTGATCATTCCGCAACACATTAACCTAACGTTACTTGTACCTGTAGCTGTACTATATTTGTCTTTAATTTAGCTGCAAAGTCTCTTATCAGCTGATACTGTTTACCTAGTGCAAATCAAACCTCATATATAGCAAATGGCTTTTTAGTCGTTGTCTTTTGATTTGCTGTGCGATTATTAGCTTTCCAATCACTTGCGTAGTCGTCGCCGTCGCGTTCGTCAGTGTCCGTATCGTTCTGTTAGTTTTCACCTCATTGAATTTTATTATTCAGCAGCCTGTCGTATATATTCGTCGGATCTTAGGTTTCAGTTTTTGCATCACTCAAAGCGTTGCGATCTATCGATGGTGGAGAAAAAAGGTGAATACTGCCCGTTTGTTATCCTAGAGTGTCATTGATGTGTGTACCTTTATCAGTCGAACGGGTCGCGAAGTGCTTGCCCGGTATCATGTGCAAATGACCAGAGTGGATCTATTGAAAATTTGAACGGAGGTACCCCTCATCATGCGGACAATGCACGATGTGACGATGAAGATACTTATTTAGTTGTCCATCAGACGCGTGCTCAGGCAGGTCTCCATATAGGAAATAAATAAGATTAGCGATCCAGTGCGGTCACTGTTCACGTCTATGTTTGCAACCTAGGTAACAGAGAGAAAGAGAGTAGCAGCTGTTGGTGGCAGTATTCGCAATATTTGACTCCATACGGATCAGTTTGTTTGTTTCGTTGAGCCGGAGAAGTGTAACGTACGGCGCCCGGCAGGTCAGTTAGGTCCACCGCGACGTAAAGAAACCGGCGTGCGGCGTCGTAGATGCAAGTGAATTATTGGAAGGTTGTGTGATGAAATCAAAGTGCAATTGGTCGGTGATGGCTTTTCAAGGGCGAAATTTGGAATTTTTCATAGGATCAAATCATTGTTGATGCCTAGTCGAAAGCCGTGGAATGAGTCCAAATGCGATGCAATATTATGCAATTGTCATCAGAAAATAAGATCAAGAATCAGAATAGCGGTGTTGATATCATGATACTAGCGACAGCGTGATTTATTGAACTGAATATGTGCAACTAGTAAATGGAACTTTGGACCCAACGGATAAAGTGCATCATTTCTCAAAAAAAGAAGATATGTGAATAGTGCAAAGCAGTATGCGAAGACGATTTGTTTTAGAAGTGTGGTATACAGTTTCAGGAATGCAGTTCGATACGTGCCTAAATAGTTTTTGTTCTAGTCTCGTATAATATCACGGTTGCTTGCAATAACTTCGTGAAGATAATCATTTTCTTATCTTTGTAAAGGACACAAACGACGTACCGTTGAGTGAGCATTTTTTCACCGGTGCTTCTGGATTATATTTCCAGTTAGGCTAGTGATTGAGTGTAATAAAAATATGTGATTTCTGCGAAGCCAATATACAAGGAATATATACAAAATCTGTTCTATCAATCAAAAGCTGAGGCTTTCAAGAGGCTTACCACTTAGCAAAAAAAGGAGACTATGCTAAATCACACAGGCTCCTGCTACGTTTTGGGGAAGAATATATTACCAGCTCAGAAAAGGAAATAATTTAAACATAAAAACTCGTTAAAGCCCGATTCAAAGTAAATTTGGGCGCATTCAAGTGATCATAACTCAAAAATTAAACAACATACACGGTAGATCAAAACGTCAAACAAAAGGCTATTTATTCAGCTTCCACTTATTCCACTTTAAACGTATTTGTTGTGCATTTGTCACTTCTTTACCGCATCCTCGAAGTTTTCGCTAGACAGCTGTCCAATATTTTTCGATCGTTCTGAACTCAGGGCAATTCGGAGGATTAATCTCTTTGTCAACGAAATTAACATTGTTTGCAGCATACCATTCTAGTACCTCCTCAGAGTAGTGACAGCTGACTGGATCCGGCCAAAACATAACGTTGGTCTTGTGTTGCCGAATGAAGGGTAAAATCCGCTTTTTCAGACACTCTTTAATGTAAAACCTTCGACGTCATTGTGTGAGATGTGATGAAAACCAAGTTTTAAAGCCACAACAGCAAATTCCTTGCCAAATCATTCGTTTTCGAGCAAACTTATGAAGATGATGAGATACTACCATCTAGGTAACTTTCCATAGCAGTGGAATAATCTTAAAAACGAGTTGATCAGGATTCTATTGTTGTTTGTGATCATCAAGCTCCTGTATGAAGAGCCAAAAACGTTTGGGTGGGCCCGTAAGCAGTATCACTTACGTGAAACCCGGTAATATAGGGAAGAGAATCTCGTTCCAAAAGCAAGTTCACACCCACAACATTAGAGTCGAGCCCATGATTGACAGAATAAACCCAATAGATGGAGTCGAAGAGTTCCGCGAAATGTTAACAATAGGGAGGACGCAGTCCCATGCTCCTTATCCAAATCGTTCCACTTGGGTGCCCTGATGGTCCCTCCCTTTTCCCGTTGCATATAAGGTCGTGAATATTCAGTATATTTTGTTGTGTTAGAAAATTTGGCTGAAAGTAAAATTGGTTAGGGTTTATACCGTTCTACTTATTGCTCTGTGTTATCTCGGTTTTTCTGCTTTTGATGAATTGACTTTAGAATGTCATATAGTATTGCTCGCGGTCATAGGATTGGAAGAGAAAAGAAAGCATTAGTGATGGTAACACGCTATGCGCAAGTGAGATTTCCATGGTGATATTCGAGGGTGGCCACAGGCTCAGTAAAATCGGTAAATGCGGGAATCCAAAATCATCGGGAAATATGCGGGAAAAAGTCGGGAATTTCAAAA
This sequence comes from Aedes japonicus, assembly GCA_034211315.2. NCBI lineage: Eukaryota > Metazoa > Arthropoda > Insecta > Diptera > Culicidae > Aedes > Aedes japonicus. The sequence goes on along the minus strand of JASCZW010018892.1, from coordinate 9,951 downwards.
TCCATCGGGAATATTTGTCAAATGGCAGGAACCATGCTCACACCTTTTTCAAATTGATAATTTGAGTAGAATCTGTATTCATTTCCGGCAAACTTAAGTTAACATGTGTGTTAGCTATCATAATACTGTAACAGCTTTTTATTAATTCGACCGAGATTTTTCATTTTGGCCTAACTCACAAACGTAAACAATGGTTTTTTCTGCAAATTTCTCTACATTAAAAACTCGTCTATTGAATCCATCTCGGTCATTTCGAAGAGTTCACCTATCTGACAAAATTGCAGGCTAACATGGGTAGCCTTTGCACCACGAGAGATTTACGAGATTTATTTCATTGTTTTCGTTTGTCACTTAGGTCCTAATTAAAAATCTTTGTTGAATTATGCCATTTGTTGTGCCATTGCCAAGTTATCCATCGCGCACTTGCCATTGCCAAAAGTTAACAAATGTTGTTTTCTATTCAACTGGAACACATCAATGGCAGAAACTGAATGAATGATGACTCAATGATTCAAGATTCTACAAATGCGTAGGCTGTTGTATTCTTTTTCATTAGCGCGGAATTCTCACTGAAGAAATGATTTTCAAGCAACGGCAGTAGATCTTTTTGTGTGGCCACAATCAGAATGGTTCGACGGATGCATATGTGAGATCATTCCTGATGAGTTTCCACTCGTTTACTCAATTCCATCATGTTTGGTTATAGAAGACAAGAAACATTTTACTACGTGCTACATATAGGAATATCAGGGCAATGATCCCCCATCGCATCTTCAAGTGGTCATTACAAGCTGTGCATTTGGTTCAGGCACTTTTGAACGTTGATGGGGAAGCCTATTTACACATGACCTCTGCCGCGACCAACTTGACAAATGCGCCAATACCCCTTTCTGAACCAAAGGGCAGAGCATTAGTTTCCGAGCAAACTTATCAGCAAAAACAAATTTATACCTGGAAGGGACATCCCCTCGACCAGTTGTCAGGTAAAATTTTTGTCCGGGAATTTGTTTATAATTGAATTTTGACATATGTTTCGTCATCCATTAAAATACAGGCATGAAATTTCGTCAAAACTCGTTCGTACATATAGTAATCTGGCCACTAAATTTGGTTTCAGAGAGCGTTTCGAATGTTTACTGGCCAAAAAAGACTTATATTCTTCTCTTGAAAGGATGTTACGCACGGTGGAAATGTTGGAAGCGTATTTCTTTGCCCAAACACGTATGGAGACACCTGAGTTGCCTTTCACGTACCTCAACACCTTTCTCCGTAGCTCTTTGTTCCTAGTGTCACTTTTATGATAGATGCGCTGTGCTCTATCCACACTCAGAGTATCCTTGTATCGTTTGATTACAAGACACACCATTGACTCTGGGAATTTTAACACTTATGCTATTTTTAAAGCAGACCACGCAGGATTCTCTAGATGTTTGTGCACAATTAATTTTCTTTTCTCAAGTTCCACGATCCGTAATTTCTAGATGCGTGAATCAATCGAGAAAAACTTTTCAAGAAATTTCGTCGTCAACAAAACATCAACAAATGCCTGTCAAACGTTTTTCGTTCCAACCACCAGGGACGCGGTGGTGTATTAAACCGTGCGACCAGATTTACTTTGAATCGAGCTTGATCTGCCAGAGCTCAATGTAGCTTTATGGTGTATCTATTTATGGATTTGGAAGGATGTATCATGATTAGGGTAAACTGCCAATTCCGGTTAGTTTGAAAAAGTAACATCATTTGACGTTAATGCAACAACTTGAAAATCTTGATTTTTGGTGCTATTCATGTTCAAATCAGTTGGAAAATGTGAATAATCCAAGCCAAATTTTGTTCGATGTTCATCGATTATTTGTGCGTAGAAGCGGGCATGTTTATTTGAATGATGAAGTGGAATCATAACTAAATTATCACCTCAAACTGATCGAACAATCTCTAAGTGATGCTCGTGCTATATTCATTGTGAAGAAAACGTATTTCACCGATGATGACGAAACTATCTTACAAATGGTTTCGATAATACGTCAAATTAGTCGTTAGATTTTCTTTGTAAGAGATGCGAACCTGTGACCTCGTATGATTAACGTGGTATAATTAAATGCTCTTCAATACAATTAAATAGAGCTAGTAGAAGTTCTGCTTCACTGCGTGATTTTCGTAAGAGAAAACGTCTAAGTTTTACATAAAAAAGTTTTTATTAACAATTCAAATTCTTTTTTTTTCAAGTTCAGTTAATACAGAATACAGGAGAAATATTCAGCTAAGCTTCCTTTTTACCGAATGCGAATTGCCGGGTCTTTCGTTTAACACCTGCCATAAGATTTTGTACAATCTCCTTGTCCATTATTCGCCTTATTCGCCGCAGAACGACAGTTTGCCTTGAACTGTTTCTCGCTCACAACAGCTTTTTGAGTCTTCTTAAGGTTCCGCTTGACAATGGCCCAATATTGTTCGATTGGACGGAGCTCTGGCGTGTTGGGAGGGTTCTTGTCCTTGGGCACCACTTGAACGTTGTTGGCAGCATACCACTTCATGGCCTTTTTTCCGTAGTGGCAAGATGCCAAATCCGGCGAAAATAGAACGGAACAATTGTGTCGCTTCAGGAAAGACAGTAGACGTTTTTGTAGGTACTCGCTCAGATAAATTTCCTGGTTGACGATTCCGGTCGTATGTAAACGTTGCTCTTCATGCCACAGGTACAGGTTGAACTCCCCTGTTATTGCATAACAAATTAAGTTATCAACATTGACAAATTTTGTTACCATCTGTTATCAATTTTTAAAGACGATTTTTGGCGAATGTTACTGAATTCTACCAGCATGTTGACGAATGTCGAATATTAAATGTGATATATATGCAATTGCGCTTCTTACCAAACGCACTACTTCAGTGTATGAATTTGATATCATGCTGATAACATAATTTGAAATTATCTAAAGAAACTTGTTCATATCACAAAATTCGTTATCAAAATTAGCTCGATGATAACAAAACGAATTAATATTGTAATATCCAACGAATATTAATTTGCTATCACTATTGTTATTTTAGCTGTTTATTTAGCCTAATGATATTATATTTAGTGATCTAACACTGATAATTTGATATTAAAACTAGTTATCAATTTGTAATAAACATTTACTCGGGTAGTTTCCAATAGTCAATCCACATCACCAATCCTTGGCAACACTGCACCATCTTCAATGCTACCGTTAAATGTGTAAAATAACCATAACTATTGAAGGTTATCAACCTTGGCTATCTTAATTTGTATCTCTAAAAACTAGTTATACTAATTATCCGTTAATCCGTTGGATTAACCATTTTTCACGTAAAGAAGATTTTTGCCCAGACATTTTCCAACATTCATTTGCTAAATTCGTGCTTGTTCAACATGTTCATCATTTTGTACCTTCCAATAGCTCGTAGAAACAGCTGGAATTTAATACCATGAAGCTGATATTGAATATCATGTCAATTACAGGTGTACCCTTGTAATTTTTTGTAAACAAAAACCGCTCTAACAAATGAGACTGCATATATCATAAGAAAAAAGTGTGTATCTATTGGTGGTGTTTTTCAGCCTGCGCTCGGTGAAAAATCGAATATCATCCGACGCGCCTCGGCGATGACGGCTTGCGGTGTGCAGCGAATAGAATTCGTTGCTACCAACGAGCGCATCTTGCCCATCTTTCTTCGCTGTTTTTCATCTCGCTTGTCTTCCCTACTCGGTTACCTATTTGTACTTGTAACCTGTGTGACGATTCGCGCTGGACACGTGTTTTGTTCATTTGATATGCACAGCCGGCATCCCGTACGACACCGTTCCTAATTGCATATTGCAGCCACTTTTGTTGTACTGAATTTGTCACTCATTGGATGATTTGAATATGATAAGTAAAATGCCATAACACAAAGTGCATGGTGGGAAACAGACGGATGGATCCATATCCTCAGTCCAATCAATGTCGATCACTCGAATGGCGACGTCACTCTAGTTCCCCTCCCAAATCGATACCCTGATGGTTGCGCTTAGTTGAGATTACGAACGCAATTCTTAAACAATTCGCATTTCGAAGCAAAAACCACTTTAGCGACGATTGGCCCATTGTGCTCATCAGTATGCAGATGAGATGATCGTTGTTCGTTTATTTTGCACTCAAGAGTAAATTGACCGAAGTACTTTTACTGACAACACAGCGACTTAGAACAAAATGAGCAAACCTCAGCCAGGTTCATTAAGATTGCTTTTGTTAGTAGATGTGCTCCTCGAAGAGTAGTTGTCGTCTCTCGTTCTCAATATTTACTTAAGATGTCGCGTTATTTTTGGTTTCAGCTGAGAATGCATGCCAGTTTTTTGTTTATATTGGAATTTCAACTCGATTTACGAATGCAAGCAATTCCCATGATTTGTTACGCTGTCATTGGATTGTTCAAAATGTAGACTTTTTCGTTCATCTAGCTCAATAAATTCCAAGTAAGCGCCCTCTTTGTGGAAGCTATCGTAAAACGGGGTAGCATTGATCAAGTTTTTCAATCTCTGTTGAACATTTGCTGTGTGAATGTCAACTTTACATGTTTTATATTTGGAAAACTGGCAGTCGGATCTGTGGAATGTAAGGAACGAAATCCATCCAAAATCCTTCTTAAATTTAAGTACGTCTCCAATTCCTCTGAGAAAGAAAAAAATAATATCTAAAGTCAATGGTACTCCATCGTTAGCCATCAGATTTTGATGTGGTTTTTTGCAATAGATCACAAAATATCCTAGTGTGTGGATCTGCACCATTTATTCCGCAAATATCCGTAGTTTCACATTCCTAGGTGAGAGTACTGGAGTAAGTATCTGTTCAGGGCATTTCAAATGCAAAATAGCATTAATGAAGCATTATCATAACATTGCAGTAAAGCAGCCGGTTATTGGGCCAAAAGCGACATTTATGTTGCACTTAGGGCGACTTAAATGCTTGATAGGCTGCCGTAAAGACGCGTTGGAACTGCTTATTGGTTACCTGGGTAGATCATCAGAAGAAATTTTGAGGATTTCTGATCATACTAAAAGAGGCCCTGCGGGATCCGAGTTCCTTCGAAAAAGTGGCCATATCTTTTCCAAAACCTGCACTGAAAATTAATTTTCGCTTATATTACGAAATCGAAGGTAGGACTAACAAATCAATTCGTTGTTTTCTGCAACAAAACTGATTGGTACTTTTTTAGAAGCTTCCTTCGTATTTAATGCCACACGTGCAACTGTCAAAAGCAATAAGCATTTGTTGACACAGAAAGAATATTCGTTCATTCTACGAACGCAATACAAAAAGCCGTCGGCCAATACGTGAAGCTGAAACTTGGTGCTGCGTGTGGTGCTGATTTGACAGCTCGGTTTTATTGGAGGCTATATGCAGTAAACACAATATTTGCGACGGAAGTTGTTGTGTTTTGCCGTTATTTGATTCGAGAAAAATCTTCCGTGTTATACTTAGTGCAGTGGTTATTACAACGATAGTAGTTTTTCATTGTTTATCAGCCAAAAATTATAATGTTTTATCTAAATTACTGATACTAGTAGTTTTGTAGAAGTAAAAATTGTAGAGAAATATAATCCATTGTGAACCGAGCTTAAAATGTTAAAATCGTCACTAGTGCCACACCAAAAGTGGCAAGCTTCATGAACTAGCGCTTTCTTCAGTCCCCTGCTCTCTGGTGGTTGCATGAATGACTGACAGATCTACTTTATCGGCTCAAAATGTAATTGAAAAAAAAAGCACAACCACGAGGAGATTGTTCAGCGATTTATATTTTAATGTTTCTGACATGGAGTTCGATCCGGTATTTTTAGGAAGAGCTGTTATTGAGTCCGTGGTTGATCTCACTAAACCATATTGACTCGTGAGAAGCTTTTGATTATTGTGCATGAGGCTCTAACTCTCGACAGCGCTTTCATTTCTATTTTGGGATTAATTAATGATTTCCGCCGTCCCAGTAGAAACACCAACATTTATGAGTACGATCAAAGAGAAGCAGTAATTGGCTAGTCTTTACTAAATTCATTTTGTGCATTCTGCAAAAAAAAAGGTGTAATGATAGCATTTTGTCAGATGACAAGCAACTTGAACATTTCATATAATTTGATTAAAATTCTCAGTTCTAAAAATTCGTGCATTATTTATGGAAATCCAAAGGTGGTTTTATTGTTTTGTCGTGAGCGGTGTTTGTAACTTTTTAAGTGGTGAATTAAACATTATGGATTTCGATCAAAGTTTTTATTAATAAGTCATTTTTTTTTCTTTTTCAAGTTCAGTTAATACAGAATACAGTAGAAATATTCCGTTAAGCTTCCTTTTTACCGAATGCAAATTGCCGGATCTTTCGTTTAATACCTGCCATAAGATTTCTTACAGTCTCCTTGTCCACTTTATTCGCCGCAGAACGCCAGTATGCATTGAACTGTTTCTCGCTCACAACAGCTTTTTGAGTCTTCTTAAGGTTCCGCTTCACAATGGCCCAATACTGTTCGATTGGGCGGAGCTCTGGTGTGTTGGGAGGACTCTTGTCCTTGGGCACCACTTGAACGTTGTTGGCATCATACCACTCCATGGCCTTTTTTCCGTAATGGCAAGATGCCAAATTCGGCCAAAATAGAACCGAACAATTGTGTCACTTCAGAAAAGACAGTAGACAATTTGGTAGACACTCGCTCAGATAAATTTCCTGGTTGACGGTTCCGGTGGCAATGTAAGCTTTGCTCTTTAAGCCACAGGTACAGATAGCCTGCCACACCAGATATTTCTTCGCGAACTTGGACAGTTTAATGCGCTTGAACATTTCTGCTACCTTTCCTCGTCCGGTTGCCGTATAAAATTCCTGTCCAGGAAGCTGTCCAGGCGCCTTTGCTTCTTTACGACATCTCGGACGGAGAGGTTGGGTTTTCGCTCGAAGCAGCGGGCAACTCTTTTTGTCGTCGCTGTGGCCTCCGGCTTTCGATTTCCCCCCGATCCAGCTTTCCTTGCTGTCGACAAACATTCAAAGAACACTTTTAATACGTTGGTAACAGTTGATTTAGCCACATTCAACAATTTCGCCAACTTGGCGTGAGAGTGCACGCCATGCACGTGCAAAATTTTGATACGCTGCTTCACTTCCTTTGACGACATTTTGATAACTGAAGTGCTAATCTCAAAATCAACCTCTTCAAAATGAGGGGTGTGCACAATTTCTTTCATGCACGATGAATGCAAATGGGTCAAATTTGAGTCGACCAAATTTTGATCGAAACACCCTATAATTGAAAGCGTAGCTACACTTTCAATTAGAGATCCAAAGTTCTGAACTAAGGAACAATTTGGTATGACCCGGAACATCCCAGAATTCATCATAATGTCGGTTGATCTTCTAGAAATCCATTGAACATGGTTGAATGCACATATCTTTGCCAAGCCGTAAATTTGCCAGGCCGTATAACTTTAACTATAGTTAAATAACTTTAGATCATAAATTCTGAGCTGACTAAGAACAACTCAGATTATCTCAAAATGTCTGTTGACCTTGCAGAGGACTCAATGAACATGGTTGAACATATCGTAAATAAATACAGCTGAAAAAGCTTCAGTTACTGTTGTATATACTAAGTTCTGAACATATAACTAAGTTCTGAACATATAGCTAATTTGTATAGCTATAAAAGCTACAGTTACAACAGTAGTTCCCATATCATGAACTCAAAAACACTTTGGATGACCTAGAGTATCCCAGGTTATTTCAAAATGTCTTTGACCTTCCAAATGATCGCCCAGTAAACATTGGTTGGTAACACATGCTGTAACTTTGTGCAGTCAGAAAAGCTATAATTACAACTGTAGATGCTAATTTCGAACCCGTGACAGTTTTGGACGACCTATAACATCCAAAATTATCTCATAATATCTGTTGTTCTTTCATAAAACTAAATGAACATGGTTGAATAGATATCGTAACTTTGTATGTGCGGAAAAGCCTTAAGTATAACTGTAGATGCTAAGTTCCGAACTTCTTCATGTTCAGGATTTCTGGGTTAAAAATCAGGCCCATAAACGCATGTATTTTTTTCCTGATATGATAGCCAATTTGCAACAAGTTTGCCGAAGATAATGTTCGTTTTTGTTCAGTGTGTGATGCTATACAAATTTTCCTTAAGGTTTTATAATTTTATAATTACTCAGATCAGTAATTTGTTAGACAGCAACAACTGATTGTCGCTTTTTTTCATGTGGCTGATGAAGCAATGTTGCTATCGGTAGTGTGTTGCAATTAGCATTGGGCAAATTATGCGCAAGTATCGATATCGGAAAATCGAAATATATTTGTCGATTGTTAGAATCGATTCTCCGATTTTATCGAATACTTTTTCATTTGAACATAAAAAATGAGTTGAACATCTCTTTTATGAAGTATTATTTATTATTTCGGGATACAACACTTATTAAAAAAGCCAGCGTTAATAACAACAACAACAAAACCAAACCACAGAATTCAGTAAGTCATCAGTTCAAAAATGTTCGGTTCTCGATTCAGTTATTCCAGTATACTTCTGAAGTGAACTCAAGAACGCCAGTTTAGCCACATGCGTGAGGAATTCAACGCCGTGCCTGTTAACTATAACTTCCCCTGTCCGAGAAAACAATCTCTTCGAGCGGTACATCTGGTTACCATTATCTGATAAGAAATCTCGAGCGATTGCAAATGGGGATACCCGCTGCGCAATGCTTCTCACGCTTGAAGAGGATCTGACAGAACGCAGTACGACTGGTTGATGAAATAAAAATCGTAGTTAACCCGAATTGTCCGGATTGTCAGAGTCGGGAATTATAGAAGATTCGTGAACCTGGAAAAATTTCACGTGCAAATTATTGATAATTTTGATACCTTTCATATCAGATTGAGAACTGAATCTTTGTATGACATACCATTTGATCGTGGAAATCTCCAAAAGGCTTCCAGTTGAAACTATTTTTTTTCATGGTATCAAATGGAAAATCGAAAGAAATGTATCGATGATCGATCTTTTTGTTTCAAGTATCGACCAAAATCCAAAATCTGAAACTGAAGCTATCGATCTTCGATTTTGATACGATATCGCATACCGCTAGTTGCAATAATGATGCTTTTTCTTTATCCTGTTACATGAAAACAAGGTCGTTGCAACATATGTGCGAATTACAACATTTTCTCACAGAAACTTGTCTCTTTCTCATCATCGATACAACATTTCATTGTTTTCCTTCGTGTTTTGTTGTAGTACATTCAGGTTACAACATATCATTGTTGCAGAGCGAGAGAATAACGGGTTTATCCCTCGTCAAAGTTATCTTATGTTGTTAGGTACAAAAAGCGAATATTTGACACACTGATATTGAGAGATTTATTGATCGGAATATGTCGTCATTACCTGTTCTTACCACCATGTTAAAGAAAAAAATGTAGTTTCATCTTCGTTGCATACCTTGAGCATTGTGTACAATTTACAAATGGCTACCGTCAAGATAAGATTTTTAGATACAAGATAAGATTTTTACGACTGTCATTTTATTTACTCAAGTATTCAAAATGTTACCAATAAGAGAGGAATATATTTCGCGTATATATTCATCAATCGGTGTTGAAATTTTTTAATGAATGTTTTGTTCCGGCAAGTATCAAGAAAGTTCCTATTACGGACAATGTTTTGATTCTCAAGCATGATATTACGAAGTAGTATTCTCTGCATATTCCAATACGTGCTGGTATGATCAGTTATTCTGTTGTGCTAACGCTTCCCGTTGGATAGAGTTTTACTTCTAGGAAGAAATAAGTTTTGAGAAACTGTGAAAGTTTCAATAAGTGTAATGCCTAATCGTTTTGATGCCAACCGTATGCGCAAATTTCAGAAACTCGTTAAGATCGAACATACGGAAAAATCCTCCGAAACAAACGTAA